>CATIWK010009025.1:0-12347 GCA_949634005.1 Mallotus japonicus | reverse complement strand
ACAGCTCCAACTTTCATGCCCATCTCTTTATGTCTGTATCATTACCGTTTGTATTTTCATATATATTTGTAACAGCTGCAACTTTGAAAAACAAGACAGAATTCAATTCTTTCTTTTCAACTCTGATTACTATTTTCCTTTATTACTACTCCCTATCAAAACAAAATTGTAAATCTATTTTCACTTTTACAAATTGAAAAAAATTAAAACACTTGTATGAAGTGTCACAAATCTCACCGTTAGGTTTAATAATATACCTCGTGTAGGCAAAATCTCCAAAAAAATATAGCTATTATATAGATATATGTATAATAAAAATTCTTACTTTCACTGATGTAATATATCCAAAAATTGAATTTTATTCTCCACATTAATAATGTTAGACAACTTCAATTCTTTCTAATCCATCAAATATAGATTGTATGTATTAGCTACCTTTTATTTTCTTCTCTTGGGTTTCAAGTTTTAATCATTAGCTACATCTTCTCTGAAGAAGATAAATAAAAGTCGCATTGGTTAGATCCCTTCAGGCTTTTTCTTGATTATCATCAGTTAACGCTTAAAAACCAGTGTCAAATGTAATTTTCTTTCTATTGATACAAGCAAACAAGCAATTTTTAGAAAATAATTAGACGGAATCAAAGAAATGACGATCACCTTTTACTTGAGAAAGATGTTTCTAAATTTCCGTCGGGAAAACTTAAGGACGCAATAAGACATGCAAGAAACTGTGTGTTCTATTATTACAGTGGCGATGATAAATTTCGTTGCTAATTGTCAACTTTGTCCATGTGCAGTTGTGTTTCAGCGACGCATTGTTCGTTGCCAATTTGGGATGAAATTCCTTAGAACAAAATTTGTCATATGACAAGACAAAACTATGAAAAACCATTGATGTTTTATAAAAGAAGTTGTTTAAAGAGCCGTTGTGACTGCTTTAACAAATTTTGCGACTTGTCATTAAAATTAATTCACAGCATATCCTAAGATACAGATTGACTTGAAACTTCAGGTTATTACAGTAGTTAAATTGAAACTTAACATACAACTATCGTGATGGGTCCTAATATCGTAAAATTAATGCTAACAATGTACAAACTAATCAGTAGTTTTTTCTATAGTTATTTCAGTAGTAGTTGTTGGTCATTCTTGAATCTTGATTTGAGTTGGCAAGCTCAATATTTATTACTACTTCTTGAGTTGGTTGCTCATTTATATTTGGATCTTCATGTTCTGCAAATGATGCACTCTGCTCTTCAGGAAATTCTGTGCGGACCGAATATACTGATGGACTTGGAGCACCCATACTAGGAGGAACATTTATCTCATGCACTTCACTCTTTCTAAAAGTGTGCGAACTCAAATCCTTTTGGTCGAATTTTCTTAGTAACTCAAGAATCCTGCCCCACATTGAAGCTTCTGAATCGGAACACTTTAAGACCTGCCAATGTTCATATACGAACATTGCTGCAAATATCATCAGAGCTAAAACTGAAGCTATTCCAGCTATTAGAAACAATCCCCAGAAACTTTGGAGACTAAGGCTATTGGAAGATACGGTCGTGCTAGGATCTGGACAGCTACTTGGTTTACCAAACCATGCTTCCTCAATACCCTTCATTTTATCTCCTTCGGTCACATTCAAGATTGCCGTTGATACATCAGGCACTAATGGAGATCCATTAGGGAAGGCCTGAAACTCACAGAGAAAAAAAAAAAAACCTTAAGTCAGTAGGTGATACTGAAGGGATAGCAAAAGAAGAAAAATAAGAACTCACAAATCCAAAACCGCCTGTCTTAAATGTGGGCTCAACCATGGTATACTTGGAGCAATACTGAGCTAGAAACAACTTCATGTATGGTATTTCGTCAAACGCAGCAGCAATGCCGCCATTTCCACTTCCTTTCATGAAAAGTTCATCGCATTCTTCAGTAGAACTGTAAACTTTGAGTTTAGATTCATCAAAACCCAAGCCTTTTAAGATTCCCAAAACAAAAGAGCCCTCCTGGTAGCCTACGTACTGTCCAGTTTTAATGAGCTGATGAACATCGGTTACGGTTGGCTTAAGCTGCTGGACAGTGAGGAGACTTGTTAAACTGGCCGTGTAGCTTTGAGTAAGGATCAATACAACGAAACACCATATGATTACTACTATTCTAGCCAAGTTGCTGACCACTCTTTCCCCTGTTACAAGCATGAAGGAAAAAAAAGTATTATTTCTTGAACTTGTATTAATCAATTGAAATTAAAAGGATGATTGCATGAATTAGGGAAAGAGGAATTACGATGGGCAAAAACCATGGTAGAGAAAGAAAACCAGAAGGCGGTTCCAGCTTGATGGGAAGGAGGCCCTCTAAAATCTTCATTTATTCTGTGTTCAAGAACCCAAACGGCAAATCCAATGAAAACAAAGAAACAGAAGCTTGTCACCCAAAGATCCCATGTCAAAGGCTTCAAGAAAACCCATGCACTTTTACTATTGTTGTCTTTGATTGGCACTATCATTGAAACCCCAGATTCTGTGTAAGGCAATGTGAAGTCCACATACAAGGATCTGTTGGCAATGATAGTTATATCTCCTACCGCAGCATCAAATTTCTGTTAATCCAGGAACAGAGACAAAAAAAAAAAAAAAAAAAAAAAACAACAGAACGTAATGCCTCAACCATATGTGCGGAATTTGTCAAATAAGTGCAAAAAAAGATTAGAAGATTTACCCCCATGTACACTTGATAGACTAGATCATTGTAAGTTCCAGCACTGCTACCATCAGGATTTGCAAAGGGAATGTACTCATAACTGACAGCATAAGGTAATTCTTTGACTAAAGCATCAAAAACATCTATGCAGTATCCAGTGACAGTTGTGGTGTTAGTGCTAGGATCTCTTGTCACCTTTACAAAGTCACTAAAACCATCCTTCACTGGCACTCCAATTCGCAACTTCTTACCGTTTGTTGGAATCTCCCATCCCTTGGGAACAGAAGTGGAATCCCCAGGCCATATAATAGGTGCAAGATTAGAATTAGAAGTACTTGAGTTTGCTACCGAGTTGAGTGTCTTGACAAGTCCTTTAGATGGCGTCCAAAACCCAAGTCCTCTTGCTCCATTACCAATAACATTAATTATTTGGAAAGCTGATGTTGGTAGTTGCCCATTAACGAAAAGGAAATCTCCCGTAAGGCCTTTGAAGCTAGTATTTGATAATGCTTGAAGAAGTCCAGGGCCATTCAGAGAGACTCCAAGAGTTGCAAGGTCAGTTGATGAATTGGTGGAAGTATTTGCCTGTTGGAAGCCAAAATTTGCAGTGCCAGCTATTTCAATTGCCATGGCCAATGCAGTAGCAGCATCATTGGCCCATAATTCATATATGCTCAATTCAAGATCAACAGTTCCTGGATTATCTTGCAGGAATTTTGTTTTCCATCTAGCGTAAAAATTTTCCAACTCATTAGTATCTGGAACATAAGGTCTAACACCCAAGATGCCTTGCATTGAATCAATGACAGAAGGAGTTAGAGAACTCAAGAAATTAGCCATCCCATCAGTAATGATCCAAACATAGCCTTCACTCATCATTCCAACCTCTCTTGCTTTGGTGAAAAGCCGAGAGCCAAGAGAGGGTGGCACATGCACAATAAAAACTCTAGTTTGCATAGTCATCAGCTTGTAAAGCTCTTCAGCAATTTGATCATCAGTAGCAGATAGCGATATTGCACTCCTGTAAGAAATGCGGGTATCGATGGCTTGCAAAGCGTCAGTTAAATAAGGTATGATTCCTTGGCCATACTCATTATCAACATAGATTGGCACTGCTTCTCTCCATCCAAAGGCTTGAAATATTGCACTGATGGCACTCACTTGAGCGGAGTCATTTTGTGTAGCTCTGAAGAAATATGGACTCCTGATAGAAGTAAGAGAAGGACTAGATGCAGTATAGGTTACGATGGGCACTTGAGCTTTTTGTCCAAGATCAATTACAAAATCAGCCTGCATAGATGTTGTTGGCCCTATAATTGCTTGCACTTCCACATTTTTTATCAAGTCCAGAGCTGTTTGGAAGAAGACATCGAATTTAGAAAATTGATTACATGACATGTTGGACATTGAAACTGAGCAGCAAGTTCGAAAGTATTTAGGATTAGTTTGTAGAACAATTGATAGAAGACATAACTTTTCAATATTATTATTAGGATTTGATTTTTATTCTTTTTTTGAATTGAGTTAAATTTTTTCTTTTCTTTTTTTGACTTCTCTTTTGGTTGAGATTTGATTTCTCATCTTAGTTAGGAATTATTTTTATTTTATTTCCTAATGAAAATTAGGGTTGGTAGATTTGTGCTACCCTATAAATATGTAAGCCTTAAAGCTATGTGAGTTTAGCTTTTGATTGAATTGAAAAGAAACTCCTCTTTTGATTTCCAATTTCAGTATTCACTTTACGAATTTAATGTCTATTTCCTGGTATTTTCGAATCAACAGGTTGTAGAAGATTGAATTTTTGGCATTCTTGTTCGAATCAACAGATTTCAATATTTCCACTACGTCAGAAACATATGCAAAATGGTTATGTGCTCAAATAAGTATAATTATCAATTAATCAAATTCTAATAGATATTGGATACTGGTAATTCAAACAAAAAAAGATTGAAATTAAAAAGGAAATTTATCCTGCAGTGATTAAAAATTAAACCCATAATTTTCTGTGCCATAAAAAAAAGTTTTTACAATTTAACTACTCAATCTTATCAAATTCAATTTTAGCAAACATAAGAATCTGAATTTATAATAAATTAACTTCACAACTTTCTTCACTTTTTAACTGTTCAAAGTCTCCTGGAAAGAAGGCACACGCATATATAGTACATATTATTGAGTAGAATTTTTTGATCTTCAACAGTTTTGATCCAGAGAAGATGTTTTTAGATGACTTGTAGAAGCATACCACCATTTATGGAGACTTTTGGCCTCACAATATTAGTATACTATGACCGCGTATTAAATCAAAAAAGGTAGACTGATTCGCTCCTAAGTCAGTAATGACACCGCGGCTTTAGCTTAGGTCAGAACTCATGAAGGTATATGCAATCCTGGATTGTTAGATAAGGCATTTCTAAAAACCTCTCCGTCCATTGACAACCAAATGACATCATGAGTTCCTAACATCAAACTAATAAAAAACAAGCTATTTCGTTATAAATAAATAATATTATCTTTAATTCATTATATACATTGTAATTTAAGTTTCTATTCATAAAAAATTTGACCGTCGATAAAAAACTCTATTATATGGTTATTTAATTACTTCACTATATATAAAAAGTTTGGTCAGCAATGCATGTGATATGAGACTATATATTCTTCCATCATCAACATTTCATATAGAGAAATTCAAATTGTAATTTTAAAATTGAGAATCATGTATACTAAGTTAAATAACAAATCGAAAATTAAATAATTAAATGGTAAAAACTCTTTCAACAACATTTAAATGTTATGAATTCAATTTCTAACTATCACAGAGATAAAACTTCTTTTCTTTAGTTAAAAAAAAAAAAACAAAAGTTTAAAATCACATCACAACTGGCAAACAGAGAAAATTAAGCCCCTTCTAGTATGATAGGGGGACTTGGTTTTAAGTTCCTCCACCCTCCTCTTCTTAGTACGTATTTTTGATGTAAGCGAAAAAAAAAATGAGGGTACTAGCTAGGGGAACCTGGAATTTAGATTAATTAGTTACACGATATGCTAAACATTAATGCAAACTGTATAAAGTCCAGAAAGAGATTAGAGAGAAAGAAACCTGCTGCAGCTGCACCAACAACATCTTGCTCGGAATCTCTGGTATTGAGGACCAACCTTGTGTTATAGTGACCATGGGTAGCATAGAAGTCTGAGAGGGCCATGTTGATGCAGCTCAACCCTTTCTTTCCTGCCAAATTCTCCAAGTCAAGAACCACTCCCACATTCACTTGTACCGTTGTGTTCTGTGCCATCATCATTTCCATGAACAAAACAAAGATAACGAAAGAGAAAAAGATAACAGGCCCTGAAGTTTTCTTCCTCATCTTTCTGTATATATGTGGGTTACTTCTAGTCTTTTGAGATAATAACAGAATATTTCTTGTTTATATATAAGATCTCAGGACTTGAAAAGTATACAAAAAGCCGAAAGAAAGAGTTTACTTCTGTGCATATTATTCTAATTTATTATTGAGATAGAAGAGTAGTTGTCAGTTGTCAGTTCTCACTATTGCCTTAAAATATGTCAAAAATAATAGTAATTTTTGAATAAAATATGTAAAATGCAACTTAAGATGTGCGATGAAATAGATGTAAGCGGACAAAAATTTTGGTCCTTAATGATTTAATTTTCCTGATTACTTGGAGTGGGGACCTCATTCTCAAAGAAATCTCTTCTCTTGCAGCAACTTCATTTAGTTTGACCAAATCAAAACATGTTTGGTGGCAGAAGATTAAAAATTTGCAAGTTAGAAGTTTGCAAATATATATAGTTTAGTCTTGCTGAGATTAGAGAATGGAGTTGACCTACTACAATTAATAGAAAGGAGACGATCTAGAATTCAGACAATTTAATTATGGATAAAGCTCCCTGTCGCGAGGAGCAGTAAAATGCGGGGTCATTTTTCAAAATGATCCCCCCACCAGTTGACAGCTCCCCCTGTGTCAGGAGGTAAAATAGGAAAGTCAAATTTTTTTTGAATTTTTCAGAGATCTAACACGTAATTTTTCAGAGACTAAATGTGATATTCGTCGCTACCCGCGATGTCACGAGTCGCGGCGCATATCACTGTTCTTTAATTATTAATGAATAATATAATTAAATGATAGTTATTTTTAAATTAAATAAAAATTAATTTTATAAATTAATAATGAAAATTTTTTTTGAATAATAATAATGGCAAAACTTAAACACTATAAAATGCGACTTTTTTTAATAAAAAAGTCAATGAATAGTGAAGTAAATTTACAATTCAATTTTTACCCTTTATCCTCCATGAGTTGTTCAAGTGGTAAAAGGTGTAGATTTATATATAAATAATAGAATGCGAATTTCCTTTATAGTGAAAAATTAACTATTTCAACCAGTTAAAAAAATATTAATATTTAGATAATATTTAAAAACTTGGAGTTAGATACTTCTTATTTAAAGCGGTATTTCAGTACATGGGCCTTGAAAACTAACTAATTTATCAAGTATACAACAATTACAACTTAATTATTAATTATTATAAACCACAGTTCATCGCTCCTTTAATTTCTAGGAAGCAACCTTAGTCATGTCACAGTTTGCTTAATCTTAGGTTATGACAACAAAAATTTAAAACACACCATCCTATCTTAGGTTAAATTCTATTCAGGTTTTACTTGAGTCCACTGACTGGCAACAGCATCCAACATCTATATATATATTATCCAACAAGAACATTAAGAAAATATCAACTTGGAATTAATTTTTATGCATTTTTCTTTCATCATACTTTTATAAATACGTTGAATTAGATTTCCAGCTGGGCACCTTGACGTTGATTAATTAGATGAATTGAACGACTTCAAATTCAATTTTCTATATATCTTGAATTCAACTGTTTGGAGGAGAAAATCAAGAGAAAAAAAAAAATTTATTTAATAATCAATTGTCTTGGTCACAGTCATAATTCTAGTAATTTAACAGAAATGGAAATTGATTTACAAGTAGGTTAATCAAAGTAAAGTCCTAGCAATTTGTTCATAAAATTTCCAAACTATAAACCAGCAACAAGAGCAAGAAGAAGTCTGAAAGACAGTGACCAAAGTTACATTCTAGATTGTGAAAGCTCTTAGATTGTGCACAAATGGCAAAAACTCGCTTCATGGCAAAAATTCGATTCCCTTCGTGGCATTAAGAAGGTCATGGGTTCGGCACTTGTTGGTGGTTCAAAAGCTCGATATTTAGCACCACTTGTTGAGTTGGTTGCTCACTCGGATTCGGATGGCAGTATTCTGCTGAAGGTCTCCCCTGTTCTGGGGGAAAATCTGAGCCGACCGAATATATTGATGGACTTGGAGAGCCTATGCTGGGACTAACATGCATCTCATTCACTTCGCTCTTTCTAAATGTATGCGATTTCAAGTCCTTTTGGTTGAATATTCTAAACAAATCCACAATTCTACCCCATATCGAAGACTCTGAATCCGAAGATCTGAAGACCTGCCTATGTTCGTACACGAACATGGCAGCGAATATTGTCAGAGCTAAAACTGAAGCTATTCCAGCGATTAGAAATAAGCCCCAGAAACTTCGGAGGCTAAGGCTGTTGGAAGAAACTGTGGTGCTAGGATCTGGACAGCTACTTTGGTTTCCGAACCATGCTTTCTCAATTTTCTTCATTACATCATCTTGTGTCACTTCCAAGATCGCCTTTGATACGTCAGGTACTAATGGGGATTTTTTAGGGAAGACCTGAAACAAGCAAAACAGAAGAAACCATGCACACCTTGCGTAAGTGATACTGGTGTTGTCTCTAGGATAATGAGGCTTCTGAGTTTGGGAACTTACAAATCCGAAGCCAGCTGTCTTAAATGTGGGCTCAACCATGGCATACTTGGAGCAATACTGTGCTAGAAACAGCTTCATGTATGGTACTTCGTCAAATGCAGCAGCAATGCCACCATTCCTGCTCCCTTTCATGAAAAGTTCATCGCACTCTTCAGGGGAATGGTACTCTTTGAGTTTGGATTCGTCAAAACCCAAGTTTTTCAAGATTCCCAGCATAAAAGAGCCCTGCTGGTAGCCTACATTCTCCCCCCTCTTTATAAGCAGATGAATATCGGTTACAGTGGGCATAAACTGCTGGACAGTGAGGAGACTTGTTAAACTGGCTGTGTAGCTTTGAGTCAGAATCAATACAACGAAACACCATATGATTATTACTATTCTTGACAAGTTGCTAACCACTCTTTCCCCTGTAAATATGTAATATATTCAGCAATAAGTATGATAGAGTACTAAATTAAATTAACTTCAAATGGGGGAAGGAAAATTACGATGGGCAAAAACCATGGTCGAGAAGGAAAACCAGAACGCTGTGCCAAGTTCATATGAGGGGGGTCCTCTAAAGTCTTCGTTTATTCTATGCTCAAGAACCCAAACAGCAAATCCAATGAAAACAAAGAAACAGAAGGTTGTCAACCATAAATCCCATGTCAGAGGCATCAAGAAAACCCATGCATTTCTACTCTTGTTGTCTTTTATTGGCACTATCATTGATCCTCCTGATACTGTGTAAGGCAATGTGAAGTCCACATACGAAGATCTGTTGGCAGTTATTGTTGTATCTGCCACAACAGCATCAAATTTCTGTTATTGCAGAATCAGGAAAAAAAAGTCACAACGTTATGCCTAACCTTATGTGGAATTAATATATATAAAAAAAAGTGCAAGGAGAAAGATTTAGAAGATTTACTCCTAAATACACTTGATAGATCATATCATTGAAAGTTCCTGCTCGGCTACCATCAGGATTGGCAAAGGGGATGTACTCATAACTCACAGCATATGGTAATGCTTTCACTACAGCTTCAAAAATGTCTATGCAGTAGCCTGTGGCAGTTATGGCATTAGTACTAGGATCTATTGTCACCTTTACAAATTCGGTGAAAGTTTCCTTTACCGGCACTCCAATTCGCAACTTCTTCCCTCTTGTTGGAACATCCCATCCCTTGGGGACAGATGTTGAATCCCCTGGCCATATAATGGAAGCAAGATTGGATTTAGAAGTAGAATGCGCACTTTTATTAGTTGCTAAGCTCAGTTTCTCTACAATTCCATTTTTGGGTGTCCAGAATCCAAGTCCTTTCGCTCCATCACCAACAACATTAACTATTTGGAAAGGTGATGATGGCAGCTGCCCCTTAACAAAAACAAAATCTCCTGTAAGACCTTTAAAGCTGGTAGTTGACAACGCTTGAACAAGCCTTGGACCATTTTGAGAGGTCCCAAGAACTGCAAGGTCGGTGTAATTGCTGAAAGCATTTGAATTTTGGAAGCCAAAATTTGCAGTCCCTGCTTTCTCAATTGCCATGGCCAATGCAATGGCAGCATCATAAGCCCATAGTCCAAAAATGGTCAATTCAGCATCATCACCGCCTGGATTATCTTGCTGGAATTTTCTTTTCCATCGAAGTCGAAAATTTTCCAACTCTTTAGTTCTTGGAACATAGGGTCTAACACCCAGTACACCTTGCATTGAATCAATGGCTGTAGGAGTTAACAAGCTCAAGAAATTAGTCAAACCATCTGTCGTAATCCAAACATAGCCTTCACTCATCATTCCAACCTCTTTTGCTTTAGTGAAAAATCTAGAGCCAATAGATGGCGATGATATGTGCACAATGAAAACTCTAGTTTGCATAGTCATCAGGTTATGAAGCTCCTGAACGATATGTTCATCAGTAGCCACAGGAGAAATGGTACTCCGATAAGGGATACGAGTATAAGTTGCTTGCAAAGCATCGATTAAATAAGGTATGATTCCCTGTCCGTACTCATCATCAACATAGATGGGTACAGCTTCTCTCCACCCAAAAGCTTGAATCATTGCACTAATGGCATTGACTTGAATAGAGTCATCTTGTGCAGTTCTAAAAAAATATGGGCTCCGGATAGAAGTAAGAGAAGGGCTTGTTGCAGAATATGATATAATTGGTACTTGAGCTTGTTCTCCAAGATCAATTACGAAATCAGCTTGCATTGATGTTGTTGGCCCAATGATGGCTTGCACTTTCACATTTTTTATCAAGTCAAGAGCTGTGTTTTATAGGGAGATTTAGATAGAAAATTAATTAATTAGAACTAAAAGGATATCAGCGAATACATGACATATTGGTCTTTGCGTATACGAATTTGTCAAAAAAATAAAAAATAAAAAATTACCAAAAGAGATAAATATGCAAAATAATTATATGCTGAAGTAGAAAAGTGTGCAAAATAAGTAAATATTTTATTTTTTATACGACAATCACAAAATTTTCTCATAAAATTAGTTTGGTTTATATTTTGTGACTAATACTGGATCAAAATAATTTTACCTGAAATTAAATATTTTTATTATGTGTAAAAATTTATGTACAACGATAGAGAAAATTTTTCTCACTCCCATATAAAGGTAAAAATTATAGACTAATTAATTTTTTTTTTTTTTTACCAATTACAATATTTATGGGGGTTTGGCGGGTATTAATTCGATACCAAGACTAATGTTTTTATGACTACACAAATCAATTTTTATTAATAATCTACCAATTTATATCATTTGTATGCTATTTAACTCTTTATTTTTTTAATATGAATTTTATTCATATCTCCAATAATGATACTACCAACGAAATGAACAATTTTGGGATAAAGCTAGTCTGCCAATATGGCCAATATGGCCATGGAAATAACACTGAGAAATAAAAAAAGCATACATTAAACTCAAATGATGTGGCAGTTGAACTTGAAATATCTAAAGAATATTTGCAACATGAGTATAAAAGTCAAATGTCAACTCAGATTAGTAATTAAAATGAAATGAATTAAAATTTAATATTTAAAATGAAATAAGTGTAAAGTTTGGTGACCTGATATCTTTATAAATAATTTATAACTTGTTTTTGAGATATTAATTGTTATTTTGAATAAAATATTTATTAGTTAAAATTATAAAATAATAATTCTTAATTACAATAATATTTTTATTATTTTTAGTAATTAGATATAGATTTTTTAATATAGGTTAAATAGATTTCTTGACAAGATTAATTAATAGGTTAAATATATTGGTGGTCATTAAATTTTACACTTATTTCATTTTGGGTATTAAATTTTAATTTGTTTCATTCAATCACTAGTCTGAGTTAGCATTTGATTTGTATGTTGATGTGGTGAATATTTTTCAAATATTTTAAGTCTAGTTGCTACATCAGTAAAACCCCACCACATGATATGTCGATTATACTTAAATTAAAGTTGAGTTTGAATATTTAAAATGAAATTAGTGTAAAATTGGATAGCCACCAAAATATTTAACCCATTAACTCTTAACAAAATAAGCTAATTTATAACAATCATTAGATAAAACTAAAAATGATAAAAAAAATAATCATCTCACGAAAATTGTTCAGATAATTTTCTTTATTGAAAATATAATTTCGTCTAACTTTGTCATTGGATCTAATTCCAATAATTAAAAATATTAAAATACAAAAAAAATAAGTAAAATAATTCTGATATTAATTAGTAGAAACCATTAGCACCACCAAAAAAAATGCAAAGCTTATCAGGAGAATGAATTCTCATAGGC
>CATIWK010009012.1:0-10418 GCA_949634005.1 Mallotus japonicus | reverse complement strand
GTTTTCGGGGTAACTTCCATTCTTCTTGAAAACTTTTCAAAGAGAGTTAACTAGAAAATAAGAGAAAGAGATAACAAGGAAAAAAACAAGAAAAAAGGAAGACGCTGTCAGTGTTGAGATAAGGGGCAAGCAGGTAATTATTTTAATTTTTTGGGACGCAATAGTTATTAATGAAAGGGAAAGTCTTGCCTACATTGGATGTATTGCACCCAATGGTATGGTAGGATTTAAAACAACACATCAAAATGTTAGTAACTTAATTGATAAAAACAAAACATGTGTCTTATGTTTTAAATCTTACCACTACGTGTTATACACCCAGTGTAGATAAGAATTTCCCTTAATGAAAAGTAGAGATTTTTATGTTGTTAGGTTGACTTTTTAGAACATTTTTTTAAAGATTCCTAATTTTTATTACATTCATTAATACAAAAATACTTTACTTTTTTTTTTTTGAACTAAAATACTTTACTTAATACTAACAAAATTAGCAATATATTTACTCAACACTAAATTAGCCTTAAATATCCTATTTACTCAATATTATATTTGACTAAAAATTTAAAATATATTTATTTAAATTAAACAAATCACTACAAGAAAAACAATTTATAGTGACGAAATTTAGTGAAAGGATGACAAATTTATCACTAAAGGTTCAAATTTTACTCATTTAGTGATAGTATAAATTTTTTCTCATTAAAGACATACTTTTTAATGATGGGTTTTTTACTTGGTCATAATTGATGTGTTAACTTATCATTATTGGTTTAAAAATATGACTTTTAATGATGGATTTTATTTAGCCATTAATGAAATTAAGCCCATCATTATTGGGTTAAATAATTAGTGCCAAAAGTTTCCCACCATGCCCAAGGTTTCCCACCAAACCTAAAATAAGAAATCTTTATTTTATTTATTTATTTATTTGTTATTTTTTGAGAGAATTTATTTATTTGTTATTTATTGGCCAAAAACTTTGATAAAAATAAAAATAGTATAATTGATGGTTTTTAAATTTTAGAATAGTTCAAAACTACGTAGTTTTGAACAAAAGTTTTGTTTTTTTTTTTGTTTTTTTAAATGAATTATGTTTTTTGTTTAGGGTGAAGGATCTCAATTTGTGCGCCAATTTTTTTTGCTTTTCCAGCTTCTAACTCTAATAGTTTCCCCCAATTTGTTACAGGATCTCAATTGTTTATAAATCCTTTTTTTTCTCTTCGGTTCAAAGGAAATGAATTATCTGTTCTTTGCCCTCGTCTCACCGCCACCATCACCCCTCATTTCACCTCATTCTCACCGTTCATCATCATCTTCTTCTACTTCCGTATCACCTTTCACCATTAACCATTAATCATCGATCGATTTCTTCTTCTTTTCTTTGCTCCGATTATATCATTTTCAGTGTTGTGTGTATGTGAATTGTAGGACCTAGCAGTACTGTAGATGGCGGGGTTTAGCGCACGCCCAAGTGTTGGCGACCACAGCACTGTGCGGGCTCAAGGCCCGCTAAGAAATACGAGTTAGGTTTTTAAGCCTAATCGGAGATGGAGTCGCCACCCGGATAAAAGTTGGAACACAATGTACAGCAACTAGATTCCACGGAGATGCCTAGAAGCCGTCATCAGAAAACGGGTTCGGAAACTGGGTATGAGCGTTTGAATGCTCACCCGACCTTGCGATCGGCCTTCGTTTGTGTTTTATATTTTATTATCTTGGATTATTTAATTATTTCCTTATTACTGTTGAATTTCCACTTTTAAATTTTATCGGCTTTACACATTAGTCTTGTTTGCTTACTTATTACCTTGGCAATTGTCATAAGTAAATGAAAAGAATATTACAAACATTCATTCAAAACAAAATGGGGAAAAAAATTAAGGATTACAATGATTTGTACAATTATTACAATGATTGCTCAAATAAAAACCTCTCAAGAACTACTTAAACTACTAATTAAATAGCGATTACAAATCACTCAAAACTTGCAACAAATATAGTTAGCCCATAATAAACAGTATATTCACAAAATGAATTGAATTAAACTTGCATAAAATAGGCATGGAGATTCACATAAACATGAATTGATCATTTGAATATATCATCACTTAAACAAATAAGAAATACATGCAATACTAAAGACATTTGACATTATATACATGTATCATATACAACAAATATACCGAAAATATACCAAAGATATAACAAAGTTAAACAGAGTTTCGTTGAACTCTGGTAGAGAGGCGATCGCCTCTACGTGAGTGGTGCCTCTATGAAGAGGCGTCGCCTCTTCAATAGGCACTGCAACTCAAAAAACTGAACTTTCTTAAATGCTAAGCAACTTAACCACTCATGCAAATTAATGTAAACCAGGAGCCTAAAACTCAATAATTCACAAATTAAAATTCTAGATGTAATCTTAAGAAAGCAATTAACACACAAAAAAAAAGGGTATAAGATCAAGAAATAAATGCTTTATGTAAAATAATGAGTTTAAAATTTAAAATAAGGGATTCTCACTTAATGAATAACGTTTGTAGCTCCTAACTCAGCCCTCAGAGATCAATTTGATGATTGAGAGTGTGTTGAATGCAAGAATCCTTTTCTTCCTTCCTAAAAGATGAATTCTTAAGCCTTACTTTCCCCTTCTTCCTCTCTTTTCTCTTTTTTTTTTCTTCCTTTTCTCTCAAGCACCTTTTTTTCTCTCTTTCTTTCTTCTCTCCAAATGATAAAAAAATCCCCCAAAAGTCCCTCTCCTTTAGTCCAAAATCCCTACTTAAGCCTCTAACCCTCTCTCTCTCTCTCTCAATTCCCACAAACCAAGCTCAATCTCTACCTAGTATTTTTTTGTCATCATTTCCTCTTTTTTCATCATTTTTGCCTTAAAAGTCATCAACTTACGTAGAAAATGTAGAAATCAAGAAGGTGTAGGTGGATTTTTTGTATTAAATGCAGTAATAAATAGCATTTATTGCTGCAGAAGACAGGTACGAAGAGGCGACGCCTCTTCGATGAGGCGTCGCCTCATCGATGTCTAGGGTGAAGAGGCGCCGCCTCTTTGGTGAAGAGGCGATCGCCTCTTCACCCAAGACTAGTGATTTGGGCTTGGGCTTGAAGGCTAGCGGGCTAAGATTCAATGTTTGTGTCTTGGGCCTGGTCATTTTGGGCTAGGTTTAAGCTCTCGAATTCATTTCTAAGGAGATTTCAGACTTTTCTTGCATTCGAGATTCGGACTTTCTCATCACTGGGCTTTCGTTGCAGGTCCAAACTGAGGGTGTCTATAAGGACCTCTTTTAGTAGCTTCGGTTTGCAGCGTCCTTAGTTTCCTTCTTATGTTTCGCCTGCTAAAGCTGCTGGTGTTATCTCCCTTTTGAAGGATAAAAGGTTAGTTTCTTGATTTTTTAAATTCTTCTGCTTTGCTTTTTGTTCTTGTTAGTGTATAATGTTTATATATCTACAGCTTGTTCCTATAGCTTTTTTGATAAGGAAAAATAGTCTCTTTTTTATTACATTATTAGATATCGTGGGTACATTTATGCTTTCTTATCATTTATTTTTCTTCGAAATGTTGCTAGTATTGATGAATTATGGAACCTAGTGTCTGACAAGGATGCATACCATCAATTTTTTTTATCTCTTCAAGATCTCTATTAGTGATATAGAAACTTCCTTAACTGTATATAATATTGAATGCTTTAAAGAATCTATGATGAATACACAAAGTTTCTCCCTTTTTCTTTGACTGTTTTAATTATTATTTAGTGTTGGAATTCTTAATGTGGAAGCAAATTTACAATGGAAAGAGCAAGGATCCAATCTTGTTAATTTAATCCAGTCTTGTTAATCTATTAGAAAACTAATTATTTACGGAAGCTGCTTCGGAGGTATGCTATTTTAGCAATTATTTCATTATTTAGCTTGATTCCTAGATTTCTGTTGTCCAAGTTATTAGCTTGAGCAGCAGCTTAGATCCACAAGCCATAGCTATCTGTTTTTGCGTTGCTACATTTTAGATGAATGTAGCAGCCACTAAAAAGAGTTATCGTTTGAATTACAGTTTGATTATATCTAATGACCACTAACATAGCATTTAATCAAAATTATCTTTTGGCATAATACATTTACTAGCATGAGGTAAAAGATTGGTCCACTAAATGTAATAATCAAATATGTTTCACTTTAATTCTTGTTCAGTTGAAGTTTCCTGGAACAATATATCAATCTTTTAATTTTTCCAAATCTTGTCTAGGAGGAATATATGAATCAGGATGTGCTGTAACAAAAGTTACAAAAGTTAATCCAAAGGGAGATGATTGGCCTCAACTGCAGTCGACAAATGTCAAGCTACACTGTCCCTACTTGTGAAGTGATGCCAACTTTGGGTTTGTCTTATGGTTATAATTTAGATGTAGCATATTCTTCTTCTAATCACTTAGACTATAACATTTCTGAGTTTAACTCAATGGTGGCTGACAGAAGTCAATTTGGCTTTCTAAAAGGTGACCAATTGAACCCCTTCAATGGCTTGTTGCATTTGGTTATTTTATTAACATAATTACAATTCTTGCACTTGGCTTGCTCATGGTCTTTTAATTATAATTCTTGCACTTGGCTTGCTCAGGCTGCTCATGATGGAGGAAAAATTTTGTTGAAAGGCCTTTATTTTGGAATGGCTAGAAACCTTGCTGGTGCCTTTCCGTGAGTACATAATTGCAATTATCTATATGTTTTATCTTTTGTTGTACATATGTTAGCATCCAAGTGTTTCTCCACTTCGATGTACCTATTTTGTGGATCTTAATTTAGGTTGTTGTGTCATAACATAAAACTATATCTCAATCCTAACTTGTGTGGATTATTTTGATCTATTCTGGTCATTTTTGTTACTGCTTTTTTCAAAAAGGTTTAGAAATGCTAAATCATGGTTTGGTTAATTGGCTGCTCTCTACAGTTTTTTTTTAATTTACTTTCATGTTCCATTCTTCTCCAATTCTGTTTACATTTTTGTTATTTGAAGATTGCACAGTTTACAATTTTTTTTTGATGTTTTTTATTGAATGATTCTTAATTTAGTTTGATTTTGATGCTTTATTTGCAAAATTTTATGGTCTGATAACATTTTTATTTACACACGCTGTGGATTTTTGTAATCGATATGAATGAGACTAAAACTTTGTGCTCTATTGATTAGTTATGCAAATTACTTACTACTTTGATCTCCACGCTAAGCATTTAAGTGAGTGAGTGAGTAAAGTTTAAAATTGCAGAGGTTAGAGATAAAATTGCAAGTTTAAATGCCTAGCAGTCCATTACTCAGGTAAATGAATTATCTTTACTTATCTTAATTTTATATTGGGAGGTAAATCATGATTCATTGATAGGTATTTTAGATTTAGATACAATTATCTTGAATTCAAGAGAAGAACTATTGTCTTATCTTTACACACTATTTAGGAAATTTTGAAGTTTCTTTTTCTCTAAATTATGTTCATTTTGTTATGTTTATAAAGAGTAAGTATATTTTTTGGTAGTATAGTGTTAGCACATAATTCCTCCAATGATGACTTGCTTTATCTAGTGCTTTATTGAAAGACTAATGTGTAGAATTATAATTGCTATATATTATACTGGTATGTGCATTAACTATTTCATGAGTCCCTTGTTTTTCTATTGCAACTTTTTGCTACATATTTTGCAAAATTAATAACCTGAAAATGTGCAATTCAGTTCTTATGTGTGCATGTGCAATGCTGGTGACTCTATGGAGGTCTAGTATTGTAAGCATTTGTATGTTTAAACTTGTACAATGATTTAAATGTAGTTCTAAAATGCATAATATTATGCAATCTAATGCCTTCTACCTTTCTTTCTTTTTCTTTGTTTTTCTTTTTTTTTTTTTTGGTGTCAGGGATGTAATGTAAAGAGTTGATCTTTCAGATAATGACCTTAAAGGTGTTAAAGACCATCTAGTTCATTTGACAAAGGTGAAATATGTTTAAAGCTAAATGTTAATATATGCTTTGAGATGAAAATGGTTCATCTTAGTGGCTTTCTAAGTGTGTATTTTTCAGTCTTGTTGTTGTATTATTGTTTCTGTTCCATTTTTTGTTCTTATGTTGCAGCTATATGCTCTACAATTTTATATTTTAATAACATGGTAATAGCAGCTGTTGTTGTTTCAGTTTCTTGAATTTGGTGAATTGTCTATTTCAAGTTTGTGCTATTTCCTATTATATTTTGCTGTTGGTATTTTTTGCTTCTTGTGTGTTTGGCCATAGTAAAATAGTGCAAGTGAAGACATAAATGAAAATGATCAAGAATGTACAAGTGGTTTAGATTCTACGGTATGGGCTATGGCTTATTCATTATGTAGGTGTAACATGAGGTCCCTTGTCTCTTTTTCTATAGTTAATTGGTTATTTTTTTCTATGGTTAATTGGTGGTGGACCTTGTTCTTTATTCCATGGATTAATCCATAAAATTGTTTCTTTTTTTTTATAAGCAAAATATTTTATTAATTCAAAGTGAGGGGAAAAACCACTTGAGAAGACCTTAAGTGATGAAAAAACCCCTCCCTAGACTAAGCAGAAAGAACCAAGAACAAACCACAAAAGGAACCAAAAACAAGAAACAAGACACTGTCTACAAATCAACTAGTCCCCCAACTAGCACTAAACGCAAGAACGAAGAAAAGCATCCAACCAACGAAGAAAGAAAACCCTTCCGATCACAAGCTGCATCAGAGCAAAAGCATACAAGCGAGCAATAGACCAGCAAGGTAACTCAGACAGACAAATTATGCTAGAGAGGCATTGGCAAGGCTGCCAATCAACGACTCATCCAAGAGGAATCTTCTTTCTCTGACGGGACAAAAACTTAGCAAAATCTAAAGATTGCAGAAGCTCATTAGCTATCAAAGGTAGGGAAGGAAATAAGGCATTCCACCAAGCTGAAACTCTGAAGAAGATAAGCTTTTGCATTTTATAAGGAGAAGTCAGGACTTCATCAAAACAGACCTCATTTCGATGCAACCATAATGACCAAGCAATAGCATAGAATAAACACATCCAAAAATGAGTTTGATAGTACCTAGATGATAAGCTCTTCCAAAGTTGAAAAAGCAAAATAAATGAAAATGGAACCACCATTTGAACACCCCACTAACGCAAAAAGTAAGTCCACACACCCCAGATGAAATGACAGTGAAAAAGTAAGTGATCTACAGTTTCTCCAAACCGACCACAAAACACACAAGTATTACTAGCAATAGGACAGAAGCCAATAAAGAAAATATGGTCTCTAGTTGGAAGCCTATCCAGTAACGCAAACCATATGAAAATCTCAGTTTTTACGGGCGAGATATTTAACCAAACATCCGACAGCAATAATTGATCCTGGGAAGCGATAGAAAGCATGAACTCATAGTACAAACTATTAACTGAGAAAGATTTATTGTTTGAAGTCATCCACTTAATTTTATCTCGCCTAATCATGGAAAGAGAGAACTGATTAAGGATAAGAAGAAGTTCTTGGAAAAGTCTTTGCTCATTTTCCGAAAGAGGACGTTTCCAACGAAAATGCCAAGTCCAGCATCCTTCATTCCAAACACCAAAATTAGAAACAAAGTCCAACTGAGTAGACGAGATGCAAAAGAGAGAAGGGAATAAATCTTTTAAACACAGATTGCAGGCCCAACGATCATGCCAAAAGAGAATGGTTCGACCATCACCCACCTCAAAATATAAGCAGTTCATTAACACTATGCTGAAATGATCATCACATAGCACAGAACGAGAAACGTCCCTCCACACAACCAAGTAATGACGAGAGAAGGATACAAAAACATTATCGACTCTACTAACTAAATATTTTTTATTAATAATCCTCGCCCAAAGAGCATCTGAATCATCCTGTAATCTCTACAGCCATTTAGTCAAAAACACGCGATTGTGAATCCTAACATCTAGAACACCCAGCCCACCAAACTTTTATGGACAAATAATGCGATCCCACTTAATCCTATGCCTTTTCTTGGAGACAGAACCCCTAGACCAGAAAAAATCTCTCAAAAAGAATATTAATCTTATTTAAAATTCCCACAGGCATTTTGAAGATCGAAAGGTAGTATAGAGGAATTGCAGAGAGTGTGGACTTAATCAGCGTAAGTCGACCTGCCTCTGATAAGACTAGACCCTTCCACAAAGCAAGCTTGTTCTTAATTTTTTAAATTATAGGCCGCCACATAGAACTACATCTCGTAGTGACACCAAGAGGGAGACCATGATAGGTAATCGACAGTTGAGAGTAAAGGCTAAAAACTTGTACCGCCATACGACTTACAGAGGGAGAGTCAATTGCAACACCAACCACTTGACTTTTGTGGAAATTAACTTTCAACCCTGAAACCAAAGCAAAACACCGCAACATCCGCACTAAATTAACAAGATATTGAGAATCAGAATCCATAAAGAAGATAGTGTCATCTGTAAAATTTAGGAGACAGACAATAGGACCATTATCTATGAATTGGAAACCTTTATAATGTCCAATGTTAACCATTTTATCCACCAAGGTTGAAAGGGGCTCTATAGCTAAAATGAATAAGAATGGAGATAGGGGACAACCTTGCTTAACCCCATTAGTGATCAAAAACTCCTCAGTGGGAGATAAATTCAAAAGAATAGAGGCTCTGGAGTCAAGCAAAATTCCTTAATCCAACTGATCCAAACCGTTCCAAAACCCATCTTTTGCAGAACCCAAGTCAGATATTCCCAGCTCAGAGAATCAAAAGCTTTTTCAAAATCAATTTTGAACATAATACAACCTTTTTCTGTAGACAAGGCCGAATGAATGACTTCATTAGCGACTAGATAACCATCTAACATTTATCTCCCACCCACAAAAGAAAATTGGTAATAACTTATAAGCTTATCCAGAACTGTTTTAATCCTATTTGCAAGGAGCTTGGCAATAATTTTGTATATCTCGTGAACAAGAGAAATAGGCCTGAAATCATCAACTCGTAGCGTATGGCACTTTTTAGGAATCAAGGCAATGAAAGAGGATTTTAAGGACTGAGGAAGCTTGCCCGTACAGTAGAAAAAGCCCACTAACTTGAAGACATCATCCTTAATAGTACCCCAAGCTTTTTTGTAGAAATAGAAGTTAATACCATCTGGTCCAGGTACTTTGTGGAAAGCACAGCTCCAGACGGCTGATCGAACCTCTTCCATAGAGAAACGGTGTTCCAGAGAATGAGCTTGATCAGGAGTAATAGACGACAAGAAAAGATTATCAAAGTAGCCACTTACAGCACAATCTGAATTGAAATGTTGCTTGAAATGAGACAACAATAAGGTTGAAATATCTGACTCATGCTCAACCACTCTAGACCCGTCCATCAACTTCCTAATAGAGTTTCTTCTCCACCTATTTGAGGCTTGAAGATAAAAGAATTTGGTGTTATGATCTCCCAACTTGCACCAAGAGACTCTCGATTTTTGTTTCCACAAGGATTCCACTCGCCTTGAAAGCATTGTGCCCTATCCGAAAATAGCTTCGAGAGTTCAACATTCTCCTTTGCATTTAAATCTTTGAGTTCTGTAATATTTTTAAGCAACTCAATACGCCTCTCTGTTTGTTTCTTACTTCCCTCTCAATTTGTATATGTATGTTTGTTTTATACAAGATGGAGAAATGCAAAAATTATTATTCTATTCAGCATGAAGACAACTATTATTTTTTTTTTTATCTTTTTTTAATGTATTGGTGCAATAGAGTCTGATTGATCCATCTAAATTCTCACATATTTTTTTTGGTGATTTCTTTTTTATTTTTTCAATCATTTCTTTATTATTAAATAAGCTAATGCTATTTTGATATAGTCAATTCAAACTTTTTGATGAGTTAATGTTATGGTGATATATTCAATTGAATTTTAAACAAATTATCTTTTGGTAATTTTATTGTTGTTATAGTTATTCAATAGTCAGAATTTTGTTTTATTGTTATTATTCGGTTGATTTTTTTTTTCCCCTTGGGCAGCGAGGATTGTCTGCCATTGATGCGGAGCAAGGTGAATGAGTGAAGAATTTGAGTTTTTTAAAGATGTGGACTGCGCACACCATGGAGAGATTCTTATCAGCAGTGACAAGGAAAAATAATGACTGCCTTAGCATTTTTTTGGTTGTTGATTGATAGCACATCACCCTTGTATGTGAAACTTTATTAATACTAGGCAATAGAAAGTTAAAGTGAAAATTTTGACAATATTTCATATTTTGACAACCATGTATCTATAGAACATGAAGGAATGTATTACAATTATCTACTTTGTGTTTTCTTTAAATCAAAATGTATTTTTAGTGACGGAATGTATTTTCATATTTTGACACACAGGATTCTATATATATATATAT
>CATIWK010008948.1:0-20435 GCA_949634005.1 Mallotus japonicus | reverse complement strand
CTTCACGGCGACGACAGCTTGGTATCTCCCTTCACTGCGCGATCTCCTTGTGCGCAACAGACCACCAAATTTTCTTCCGAGCTCTTCCACCCCTGCTGGTCCTCAGTTTCTGGCCATTTCCCTTCCCATCTTGCTGCTATTTGCTTCTTCCTCCTCTGCTGTGTCTTTCTCTTCCACCGAAAATGCAGCATCTTCACCTGAGCTGTCCTTGACAGCACCTCAGTCGGGTTCAAGCTGATAATCGAAGCTCAGTTCTTGAGCTTTACCAACCTGAAGACCATTTCAGGTAACTATCTTCCATTTCTCTTAGTTGTGCACTTTTAGTTCTAGGTTTTTGGGGGTTTTTGTGATTTTGTGCTCAACTTAGGAACTCTTTCTTCTAGCCTCAGAAATTCTGAGACAAATTCAGGTATTTTTCTTCTAAATCCTTTACATTCTTGAGTATAATTTTAGGTTTTAGTTAGTTGTTTGTGTGATCTATGTTAGGTTGGTTAGATTTAGTTGTTTGGTTGTTAGATTGAGTTTAGAAGGTGATTTGGTTATTGTTTATGTGAGATTTATATTCTAATTTATTTATTCGAATTAATTTAATTATTTCTTGAAACTTTGATTTTTAATTTATTTTAGATAAGTGTTATTTAGCTAAATTGAAAGTTAAATTAGTTGTTAATTATTTCCTAGAGTTAATTTAATTATTTTGAGATTTTAAGTGGTTTAATTTATATATATTAGTAAACTTTGGTTGTAGATTACTTATGTAATTTTATTTTAAATTGATGATTTTTGGTTTAAAGTGATAATACAGAAAGAGAAACAGGGCATGGTTCGCCCTGTTGAAGTGGCGATCGCCACCTAGCCTTCTGGTCAAGTGGCGATCGCCTGCTAACCAAGAGGCGACCGCCTCTCCTCAACAGGCAGACTGGACCTTCAAGTCCACAAATCTCACTTCTACACTAAGCAAACTATATATACATAAATCTAAGACTTAAAACTACCCTGAGACTACAACAAATCACATCAAAATCATGGCATTTCACATAATATCTACATTTAAAGCATAAATCAACAAGAAACTAAAGAAATAAGCAAACACAACTTGAAACTCTAAAACAAGAAGAACAAGTAAGAGTAGTTACTGAAATAGGAGCTTTTCCAAAGTACTTTGTCCTCAGAGATTGATTGGTGAGCTTGATCTACACTCACATGCCAGAAAGAGCCTTCTTCCTCCTTAAGAAATGGACTTTCTAAGCTTGTTCTTCTCCTCTCTCTTCTACAAACGTTTCTACCCTTTCTTTCAGAGCTCTCTCCTCTATTTTCCCCTTCTCTTCTTTGCTAATTGTTGCTGATTTTTTCTCCCTTTTTTTTTTCTCTCTTCTCTTCCTTTTTAATCCCTCAAGGTCACCTAACCTCTCCCATCACCTCCAAACCTTTTTCTTTTCCCTAAGTCCCTTATAATCCATTCATTTTCCTCTCAAAAACTGGAATTTTGCGTGCTGGAGCAGAGGGTGAGGCGTGGGCCCACCATTTCTGCCATTTGCATGCTGCATCAAGTGGCCGCCGAAGTGGCGATCGCCTCGTTGAGGAGGTGATCGTCACTTGGCAAGGAGGCGATCGCCTCTTTGCCAAGAGGCGATCGCCTCCTTGGCCTGGGCCAGCAATGGGCCAATTGGGCCAGGGTGCTTGGTTTGGGCCTGAATAGGTTGGGCTCCTAAGTCCACTTTTAAAGAGTTTCAGGCCTCTTTCTTGCATTCAATTCTCATTCTCCTCATCGGGTTTTGTTGTGGGCTGGCCAAATTGAAAATCCACAGTCCATCTCCTATTGCGGGCCGACCGAACCGGGTGTCTACACCTATCATTAACTAAAAATTATCTAGTTGGAAATTTTCAACTCAAGAAAAGGGGGAAAAAAGAAAAAACTGAATATACAAGAATATTTTAATAACCAATTAAGAGAAATTAAATTGATAAAACATACATAAATTATTGTATCAGAAACGTAAAATAAACGGAAAGTATTCTACATTATTATATCATAAACGTAAAATTAACAGAAAGTATTCTAAAATAAATTTGAATTCGTACAATTTTTATAAATGAAAATATAAGTGAAATTATTTTAATTACTTAATTTTCAAAAAATGAATCGGCAACCAAAAATAAGCCAAAAGGATACCAAAGAGGAATCGAAAACCAAAAATAAACCAAAAGGATCCAAAAAAATTAGAATAAAAAATAGACCAAAATCATATTTAAATAATAACTTTTCTTCAACTATGGAATATTTGAACATAAAATAAAGATTGCATAAATACAACAAACATACAAAAAAAAAAAACTCTGTGATGCAACTACATTGCCATTAATAAAAGCGTAAAAGTATCAGAAACCAAAACGATTCCAATTTTAAAAAAAAAAAGTATTAGAAAAAAAATAAAATGATACCAAATTATAAACACAGCATAAAACGGCAGCATCCTTTTACGACTCAACAACACCAAAAACTTAAAAACATATTCATTTCTTTAAAAGTTTTCTATTACAGTAATTACAACTCGCTTAAGTCCAAAGAAAATGTTTAAATTTAAGTTATAGTATATTTTTTGTATACTTTTGGTTTATTTTCAGTTTCTTATACAATAACAAAAACAGACTTTAAGATATAGGCAAATTTGTGCTCCCTTTACTATGGAAGAGGACTGACAAAATTATTTTCAGCATCCTACAAATACAAAATTAAATTAGAAACCAAAAAGCAACAAAAAATAAATTACAAAAAACTAATAACAATATATACCACTTCAACACCATTCACATTCTGTCCACCAAGACCACCAAAATCAGTATGAACAGAAACAAAATCAACATTTTCATCACCTTATTCAATAAAAAAAAAATTACAAATAAACAAACCATAAAAAAAATAAAAAACAAAAAAGTATTTCATAGATTGGCATGCTAGACTCTTTTAACAAAACCCAACAAAAAATTAATTTAATCATACTACTAGATTTTTAACTATTTTATTTTTAGGATTATATAATTTTGTATTTATTTTGATTTATTGGAATTAAAAAATTAGCATTTAGAAAATAATGGTAAATTTATTAAAAAAGAAAGAAAATAAAAATAAAAAAGAGGAAACAAAGAAATAAAAATAAAAAAAGATTGTATTTCAACATAAAATGTCAAAAAATTATGAAATAAAATCCTAAAAAATATATATTGGCTAATGCTCCACTAATATAAAAAGATGGAAAAAATAAGGAAAAATGAGAAAATAAAAATTTTGAAAAAAAAGATGAAAAGGAAAAAAAAAAGAAATAAAAATAAAAAAATAAAGGAAGGAGGAAAGAATAAAAATAAAAAAATAATAAGGAAAAAAGAGAATATAAAAATAAAAAAAAAAGAAAGGAGGAAAGAATAAATATGAAAAAAAAAATAAGGAAAAACGAAAAAATAAAATTTTAAAAAAGAGAAAAATGAATAAAGAAGGAAAAAAATAAAGAGAATAAAAATAAAAAAGAAGAGTCATTCTTAGTACAAACATGTGTATGTATATAAATAAAATTATAACCATTAGATTAATACTTATTTAATAATAGTCATTGATACAGTTTATGAGTATTGATACACAAGGATAATCAATGGTTGTAATTAAATAAAAAGTAATCTAACGGTCTTAATTTCATTTGTATAGATAGAAACATTTGTAGTGTAGCAAGAGCCAAAAAGAAAGGAAAAAATAAAAATAAAAGGCAAAATGAAGTAAAGGGAAGAATGATACATATCTGTAAATAAAATAGGCACTAGGGTGCATATCCGTAAATAAAAAGGGTAAAATAAGTAAAAAAATAAAAACTTGAGGTATTTTGGTTAATAAAATAAAAAAAAAGTGGCTATTTGTATAAAAATTCCCAAATTCAATCAACCAAATTGCCATAATTTTACATTCAAGTCAAATTGATTTTTTTTTTTTTTAAATTAGGCCATATTCGACCTTTAATGAATACAATAAAATCCTAACTTTTTTTAATACAATTAAATTTTATTAATTTTTTTAAAAAAATTACTTTTAATGGTTAACTAATATATGAAATTGATAAATTTTTTAAAATATATATATAACTGTAGACGGGGTTCAGCGCATGTTCAAATTTTCAGCGACCACGGCACTGTGTAGCCTGAAGATCCATTAAGAAATACAACTTGGACTTAGAGCTAAAATCGGATAGGAGTTGCCACCCGGATAAAATTCGGGATAAATTTTATAGCAACTCAATTCCACAAAGGGCTCCAGCAGCCGTCCTCAGAAACTAGGTTCCAAAATTGGATTTGAGATTTTTGAATGTCCACCCAATCTTTCAGTTGCCCTTCGTTTGTGTTTTGTGTTTTATTACTCTTACTTATTTAGTTATTTTTTATTAACATGCAAAATTACAATTTCCTCTACATAATGTCCAAATTTTACAATTAAGTCCCAGTTTTCATTACATTCATTTTAAATGCAAATTTAGTCTGATCAAATACATTTCACAAATAATTTTATCAACATAAAAGTGCATGCAAAAAAAAGGAGGAAGGAGAAATGAATTACAACCTTTCAACACACAAGTAAATAAACAAAATTAAAATGAAAATAAAATAAATAAACATAAATGAAAATTGATTGTAAAGCAACCAAAGTTGCCACTTTTATTTCATCGACCTGAACTATAAACTCAAATCAATTCTCCAAACATAAAAAAGAAACCTACAAGAGAAATAGTAAAGTTAATTCCAAGTGATAGAATATTAATTAAATATAAAAATATAGAATAAAAATCACTAAGTAACTCCAAAATATGCTTACCAAATCTATTAGCATTACTTTATTTCAGGAGTCGTGTCAACAACTTCGAGCTGTTATATATATTTTTTTTAAATTCTCACTACTAAGGCAGCACCTTATTGCAGGTATCACCTTAGTGCTAAGGCACCGCCTTACTTGATAAGACGATTGCCTAAGTGGCAAATTGGGCTTGTGAATTTATCAGGCCTTTTGGACTTTCTGAAGGAAAAAATTTGGGTTGTGCTTGTTAGGCCTTATCTGCTTGGATTGTTCTCATCATTAGGCCTTTACTTGCGGACCGACCAAACCATATGCTAACAGTTTGCCCCCTTATTTTTTTGGAAAAGTGTTATTTCCTTGTTTTGTTTTTTTTTTTTCAAAAAACAACATACAACATCAAAAGGATACAATTTTTTATGACAATTAGAATTCTTCCATTATGACATTTAATTTCTTTGTCTGCTTGATCGTTCTCGTTTTGTCTGTCTTAAAGTACAATCTTTAAGAGGTTTGAGGATTCTCCTATTATGCTCTATCAGTTTTCTGTCA
Source organism: Mallotus japonicus (assembly GCA_949634005.1). Lineage (NCBI taxonomy): Eukaryota > Viridiplantae > Streptophyta > Magnoliopsida > Malpighiales > Euphorbiaceae > Mallotus > Mallotus japonicus. Next base: position 15,058 of record CATIWK010008948.1, on the reverse strand, counting down.
TCCTTGAATTCTAAATTCAAGAGGTTCACCATCTACTGCTATGTTCTGTTAATCTCAAGGTGTAACCTAAGGTGCAAAAACCGTTCTGAACATGTTGATTCTTCGTTGTCATACTTGGAATTTAAATCTAAAAGGTTTTGAATCATGTGTGGCCATCTTCAAGGTATAACTCGAGGAATGTTGAATTATATGATTCTTTTATCAATTCTGATATCTGTCATCTTCAGTATTCTGTCACACATCATAAACAACTTTGGAAGATAATGTCAGCTTGTAATTAACTAGTATTTAAAAGTTCAAGAGCTTATTTTAAATTTTTCCCTTAAGGACCAAAGTAACAATTTGATGAAAAGTATATAAGAAGGTCTTTTAACTTCTTCATTTTCCACTTCTTTTCATTTTCAAAGCAAACTCTCTTTGACTTCTCATTTTCACTGTAATGGCTCAAAACCAAACTTCTCCTCCTCTTGCGAGGGATGTTGCGTTTGCCATTGTTCGGGCTCCCAATTCTCTCGTACTAGAAATGGGTAGTGAGTTCCCTCACTCCAGACCTATCTTCTTATCTTTGTTCACATGCTACAGGCGAGATTAATAATTTCTTCTTCTCTTTTCTATTAAAAAGGTATGGATCAGTGATATTTCTGTGTTTAATGGTGTTTTTTCAATGAAAATGATAAAAATAATAGAGATTTTTCGATTTTAGGCATTCTATTGTTGTTCAAAATTCTATTCATGACCATTAAGGCATCGCCTTTTCTATAAGGCGAGCCCTTAGGACTATTAAGGCAACACCTTAATGTTAGGGCATTCGCCTTAGCGCTAGGGCGTTGACTTACATATGCAACCGTCTTTTGGCATTTAAGGCATTGCCTTATCAGTAAGCCGATCGTCTTAGGGCTACTAAAGCGGCACCTTATTGTTAAGGCTAAGCCTTAACACTAGCGTATTGATTTACATATATAACCACCTTTTTGGCTTTTAAGGCATTGCCTAATAATCATCGCATTAGTATTACTGAGGTGACACTTTGTCATTAAGGCGACACCTTCATCTTATTAATTTTTACCCTTTTGTCTATGCTCTGATTAAAATACTCATTGTTTTTCTATTTTCAGTTTGATATGCATATTGTCAAAGGTGTTGGGAATGCTAACGAAAGGGAGTTAGTATAAGTCCTTCCCCGAGGAAGTTCGAGCCAGAATATGGGACACCAATTTTGAGGCTTTCATACTCACTCTTCTTACTAGTAGAGGGCGAAATGACTATCAGCCTCTGTATGCTCTGATGGAGAGATAATTGACACCACCCATACTTTCCATCTACATTGTGTGGAGTTCACTCTAAATCTTGTATCTTTTACAGTTATTACTAGTATAGTGTGTGTTGGTGATCCAGTCCCTTTTGAGAAGAGTTTTAATGGCGATGTGTCGAATCATGTTGCCTATATTGAGAGACTATTGGGCATGGTTCTTACCATAAAAGGAACTCAGACAATCATGATCGATTCTATTCTGTCTTACTACACTCCTGCTCGTGTGGCTTCTATGACTTCCCCCTTCAGATTGATCAACTAGTGCATGCTTTTCTCTTTTATTTATTGGGCAGCACTTTTTTTTATACGATGAGCTTGATTAATCTGATGTATATTATGCCACTGAGAGACTTAGATCTTATATTTTCGTATAACTGGGGTTCCACTGCATTAGCTTAACTCTATCATAACATGGATGCTTTAGTTCGAGGAGCGAAAAGACTGTGGAGTTTTTAGCACGCCATTTTGGTGCGTTTTATTCCCCTTTCTTCTTAATTTTTTTCAACCTCTAAATTTTGACTTTACATTAGCTTAATTGTGCCTTCCAGGTTTGGGGTTTAAAGATTTAGCTAATTAAGAAAATTAGTCTTATTAGTGCAAGAACTTTTCCTGTATTAGCTCAATGGGGTAGTAGTAGGACCTTGTGGCGGGAGATGGCGAACGTTCACGTGTATCGCTTGAGAGTTAACACTCTTGCTTGGGATGAGGTAATCTTGCAATATAAGAAATAATATGAAAAGGCCCTAGAGGGGGGCTAAATAGGTCTAATGAAAAATTCAAGAAAATTAAAAAGGGATTAGCAAAGTAAAAGAAAATTAGAAGATGGAACACAAAAATCTAAGGAGTTCAAATTATCAAAAATCTACATCTCCATCTAACTTATCCCTAAGTTAGGATTTTGTAAACCCACAACCAATTCATTTACCTTTTTAGATTAATTATAAGAGAGTTTTTTATACTAAACTCAAACCTTTATAAATAAGTTTTTCTTGATTTAGCTTTAACCATAACCAAAAACCTAAATATTTTAATGGTTCAGACTTAAACCAATTCCACTAGAAGTAGTTCATCACTTCCTTTTTTCTACCCCAAAAGAGATGAAAGAGAACCTAATCTAGATCACATAACCCACACTCAAAGGTTTTAAAAAGCAATTAAAGAAATTGAGAATTCTTGAAGTATACTTGAATGCTAAGAATCTCATTTTCACAACCACTTTATCTAACTTTTTAAATGAGGTTTTGAAAAGTGTATATATAATTGAGAAGCAAAAACTAGCTATTGAAGAGCAGCTCTACCTTCTTTAATCTTCATCATCTTCATTAAGTGCTTAAATAGCTTTTTGCAGGGAAAAACATAGTCACGATCATGATATTCCTGGTCACGATCATGATATTCCTAGTCATGATCATGATCATCAATTAAACTAGCCATTAGAGACTTACTATGACCGTTACGAGCCTACCACCTGGACTATGACTATGGTCACGATTGTGAGGTCACTATTTCTTTTGGCCTTCATGAAGTTCTTGAGTCATGCTCGTGAGCCTTATTTGTGACCTATGTCACGAGCATGATCACGGTCATGACTTGGATCGTAAGGGTCATTATCTCTTTTAATCTTCATATTCTTATGGAGTAATGGTCGTGAGCTTAAACCGTGATCTTCATCATAAGCATAATATCAAGACTATGAGGGTTTGTGAGGCATCATTCGATTATGACTTTCTGAGTGGGTCATAACGGGATAGGATCAATGCGATGTCGGGGCACATAGGTTAAGGCGAGCATCTACCGGATGTTATTGATGTGGGAGGGTCTGCCTAAATAGGCTTTATAGATTGGAGTCGTCACCTGACTTTCGTTAGGAGAAAGTGAATTAAGAACTCACTTTCCTAACCAGAGATTCCGGGTTCGGGGGGTAAGAGTTACTTATCCTGTTTCTTATTATACATTGCTTAATTACTCGTCACTTCACCCTAGTTTCGGTTTTATAATGCATTTACCACATTTGATTGTTAATCAATTTAAGTTGCATAAAAGGTGAAAATTAGAACGCGGGATAATTGGATTTGGCGAGCATACATCATGAGATAAATAAATAAAAAGAGATTCACTGATTATAATCAATCAAACAAGTAATAATGCAAACAAGTAAGCATATAGCAAGTACCACACAAGCATGCAAGAAATAATAAACAAAATAAACACATAAATAAACAAAATAAAAATAGGGCGAAAGGGATTAAGGATTACAACCCTTGAAGAAGGCCTATTCTAATAAATACATCCGAAATACAAAATAAAGTGGGGAATCATGATTAAGGATTACATTGCCTTAAAAATTCCCTATTCTATTAATTACATCAAAATGGAAAATAAAGGAAAATTCCTATTCTAATAAACCTGCAAAACAAAGGTTAGCTTACACGCACATGCAAGCACACATCACATTTAGGTCAATTTTATATATTTCATTCATTCATAATTGAAATAATTAAAAAAGTAATTAAACAAATAAACAAACAAAGATGCTAATGAGGATGCATAATGCAAGGATTTAAAATTTAAGTATTTTGGTGCAAAGTTGTCATCTTTATTATAGGAATAAGATTTTATGATAAAAAAAGTTTGAGGAAACTAAAATGGAGAAATGAAAATGATAAAATAGTAAAATAATAAAAATAACAAAAATAATAAAAATGGCATATTCACCATAAATATGGGGATTTTATGATAAAAATGCAAGCAAATTAAAATAAAAAAATGACAAGAGTAATAAAAGTAATAAATAAAAAAAATGCAATTATCATGATAAAAATGATGAGAAATGCAATTAAAAATAATAAAATTGATTAAATGCAACCAAAATAATAAAAGTGATAAAGATGCTATTTTTACCATAAAAATGTGGACTTCATGATAAAAATAACAAATTTATCAAAAAAGGAAAATAAAAATAATAAAAATAAATAATAAAAATTCAAATCTATTTATATATATAAAGGAGAAAAAAAATTTCCCTGTCCATCTACAGTGCTAGGCTTACCCTTCGATTTCATCCTTAATTACGTGATTACCACTGTCTTTTTCCTTCACTAGCTGCCCTTTGTTTTTCCATTATTTCCGTGTCTGCCACTGTGACTTTGTTTTCTGTTGTACGTGCAGCCCCAGTGAAGGAAACGATGCCGTTTGGTGTTGGTGTGGGCAAACAAAGGTTGCACTTCCTATTTTGCCCTCAGTTTCTTAGTTAAACGGCTGCAGTCATATGGGTTTTAAAGTAACTTATGTTCATTTGCCTTTTAATACCCTAGTTATCTTCCAGAGTAGTGTATGACCGCCCTCTTCTATTCACGTTCTTCCCCTTCTGTGTTCAATTATCTCTTTTCTTTTTCCTTTGTTCATTCATTTATTTTCGATTTTTGTTCTTCATTGCTTTCTTTTTTTTTTGTGTTTTTTTCTTCGTTTTGGTGCTGTGGTGCTCCATCTTCTTCCCATATTAGATTTGTTCTTCCCCTTCTGTGTTCAGTTATCTCTTTCTTTTTCCTTTGTTCATTCATTTCTTTTCGATTTTTGTTCTTCATTGGTTTCTTTTTTGTGTTTTTTTCTTTGTTTTGGTGCTGTGGTGCTCCATCTTCTTCCCACATTCGATCTGTTGAGATGAATAGATCGACCTCCTATTTTGTGTTCCCTCCATTCTGGTTCGTAATTTCTAGAAGGATATGTAATGGAAATGGCCATTGAAGATGTCGATTTTGTGTTGTCTTCATTTTTGTTTCCTCTTCTTCCGACATTGGATTTATTGAGATGAATAGAGTCATATCCTATTTTCTCCATTTCGGTTTGCCATTTCTATAAGGATCTCCATGGGAAATGGTTATTGGAGATGACGTTTCTGTGTTCCTTTCATTTGTGTTTGTTGTTTTTAGAAAGGCGTTGGATCTAAACCTACATGGCAGATCCCATTTCTGTGATGCCTTTGTTTGCCTTCCCGTTTTTCGCAGCTCAAACCGGTGCTCTCTGTATCCTTACATTTCTCCTTTATTTCATTTTTTTTGTTGTTTGGGTAGAGTTTGGTGCTGTGTTATATTGGCTATTTTTATGGTGCATGTTTCATTTAGTGGTTGTTTTGCCGTGCTTTGGGTCATCAGTGGCTATTCGTCCCTTGGCCAGTGTTGTTGTTGTTTTTTTTTTAATTTGAGATTTTGGTTTCTATTTGGCTGCATGTTTGAATCAGTGATTCTTTTGGTGTTATTTCCATCATTAGTTGTTGTTGGTTAATTGTGTGTTTTTTCTTGCTTTTCAGATTTTTTATTTTCGTTGGCTATTTTTCCTTCTTAGATAGCTGTTCTAAAATTTTCTCTTCATATTCTGTACATTTTAAATAAAAATATTTACCTTTTAAAAAAAAATATTTACTAATAAGGTCTGTGTTGGGCTTTTCTGTTTAGGCCATTTTGTTTACATGAGTTTATTTTCTTTTTGTGGACAGGCTTTTTTCTTAGGCTGTGGCCTGTTTTGATAAATTATTTTGCGCTGTTTTGGACCGTTAATGGTGAGGCTAGACTATTCACCTGTGTCCTTATTTTACTGTTGGGATTTGTTTCTAGAAAAGAAATCAGGTGTCTATAAGTTGTAGCTTAGCCAGGTGTGACTCTTAATTGAGTGATTTTGCCTCTGTGTTTATCTGTTATTGGGTATTTTATCGGCTTATGTATCATTAGTTTACTTGCAATGCAAACATTCATTAATCTCTATCTGATAGAGGATTTACCTACTGATTTTGCATTAAATGCGTATGTAGGAGGTTGCTTTTTATCCTTCTATAAATGCTTATGCTTGCTATTAATGTGAATGCAGTATATAGTTTATGTTCTTTCCTTTTATCAGTTTATTGCTTTGAGTTTTGCTGGTGGCTTATTCAATGGTGTTTCCTTTATTTTTTGTCTTTAGTCTAGCATTTATTTATGTGTGTTTATTATGTTGCTTTTTTAATGGATTTCTGGTGTCTGCGTTGCATTTATATGTTTTATTGTTTCTTTGGGTTTTCAACCTATTCTGTCTATTTGTTATTCCTGTTGCTTGCTACTGGCTGTTTGCCTGCATGTCTCTGCCTTCTGTTTCCACATGGGTTGCTCGGTGTGTTTGTTGGCTTGCTATTTTTTGGGTGAAAAAATAATTGCATGTGGAAAAACTATTTTTGGTGCATCTCTTCTTTTATTGCACCGTTTATTCTATGCAGCTACTTCTTCTGAATTTTTTCATTTCTCTTTTTTTTTTTTTTTAGGTTTTCAGGACTGGTGCAGCTTTGTTGCTAGCTTGCTCTAGTCCTAGTTTTCAAAGATAAAAAAATGATTTACGTTTTATTCTAAAAAAGCATAAAGCACATACAGTTCTGTTGTGTTATGTGCTTTTGTTTTTTTCATGCTTTCTGCTTTCGATGCTGCTGTTTTTCTTATCCATGTCTTACTGTCCCTTTTTTTTAAGTCCCTTGCTTTCATCGCTACCTTCTATTTGGTTTTTATTTCTGTATAACCAGATGGGAATAAAAAAATTTATTCTTTGCTTCCTTTGGTTTTTTTCCCTCAAAAACAAAAACCCTATATTAAATAGGTCATGCTGTTCATTTTTGCATGGCCTAACATTTCTAAACACAACAGTTACTTTTTATATTTTTTGCGCCATTTTTTCCCCCATGCAACAGTATTAATTTTTTTTCCTTTTCATATCAGTATTAATCTTCAATGGCAACTATTAAGCTCCCTATAGCTCTAATATTGAGACTGTTTTGGCCTTTTTAGGTCTTCCTCATGCTACTTTCGAAGAACAACAGAAAGATGGCCCTATTTTTACCTCTACTGTTCACTATCCTTATGGGGATACTGAGGGGAATAGGTTTATATCCCATATGGTTGGTATAAGCTATGAATTTATGCTTAATGATAAAAATTCATCAAGTATAGCTGTTCTTGATCACCTGAAGGCTATATACAATCTTCAAATTGTTGATTATAACCATAGGGAGCTAACTCTTTTAAAACCTGGAAATGAACATGATAATAATGATCTCCCCTCACTTCGTGAAGCCTATAACCATGTTTGCGGTCAGTATGTCTTCATCCTGCAGAAGTCTCAGAAATTGAGCAAGTCTTTGAAAAAAATAGAAGCAGTTCTTTGTGCTGCTAAACACCATATGTAGTGTTGTTTTAAAGTTTTTTTTGCTGTTATGAGACATGAATGACAACCTTCTGTGTTTCTTTTTGAGAAGCTTCATGTTTTGCTGGACTGTGTAGAAGCAGCCTTTTGTTTGTTAATAGGCTGTCGATTTTGCTTTTTTTTCTTCCTTTTGTAATTAGTTATGGTACCTTCTGTTTAATACATGTACTGGTCACCATTCACTTGGTGCTTTTAATGTGAAATAGAATATGTAAATGGCTTAAGTTAGTTTCTTTAAATTTCGGTTTCTCTTATTCTTTCTTTTAAATTTTAACTTTTTCCTTTATTTTTTTTACTGCACTTACCAATATTAGTGTTATTTATTAAAATTACAGTCACTTATTCCTTAAAAAAAAACTAATTTATTTGTGGAAAGAACAAAAAAAGGCCCGCACTTTAGTTATTCTAGAAGCTGAACTGGGCTTCCCTATAAATAAATGGTAATCTAAACAAGAAATAAGATACTAAAAAAATAATGTTTATTATAATTTTAATAAAGTCAAGATATAAAAAGATGTGACTTTATTTCTGGAAAAAAAAAAAAGTCAATCCTTTCAATGAATAACTTTTATGGATTCCTATTGCTTTTATATTTTTGATATGTTATTAATCTTTTTCTCCAATAGCACATGCACAGGTGAAAAGTAAAGGTACAAACTCCGGCTATCCAAATTTCTTTTTTAAGTAATATGCTACTTCACTAATAAAGGGTGACTTATTAGATATGATACTAAGGGCTAAAAGAAAAAAATATATATAACACTACATAGATTTTGGGAAATTTATAAAATCAAATTGAAAGATTATGTTGGTATCTTAAATTGTGCAACAAATTAATATATTATTTCTAAAAAATTATTTTACTTTTTTTGAAAAAAAAATAATTTTTCTATGCCTTAGGAAAAATATCTCTATATAAAATAAAAAATAATTCATCAAATATAAAATTTTACTGCATATTACTGTTTAATTGGAGCAATTGTGTGTATATAATCTAATTCACTCAAAAAATAGGCAAATTATGGTGACACCCATCTTATGAGCATTCCCTAATTCTTGAAACGTACAAAATATAAGTTGATAAAAATCACCGATTTTTAAAAAGTTGAACATTGTTTTTTATTTTATTTTTTAAATACAAATAACTCTTTCTATAGTAGTATGACAAATTCTATATTTATTTTATATTTTTAGTTAATTGTTTTTATAATTCCTTTATTTTTTATTTTATAATATTACATTAACTTGAAAAAACTACTTACCAATGTGAAGTTAGATTATGTTATGTTTAAATATTGTATTATTAACCAATATATAAATAGATGACAGTTGAAAATCTGATTTCACTTAAATGATATTTGGAAAAAATAACTTAATTAAATAATGGATTTTAAAATAGATAATAATAAAAATAATCTTTAAATTTACTTGGATATTCTGTATCGTTTTTTATTTTGCTTATGTTTTTTTTTTAAAAATTTAAAAACAACAAAACAATTTGTTCAAGTTCAATTTGATGTTTACTATATTCATTTGTTTCCAGGCTAGCTTCTGATTCCCTAACTATCGTTATTACGTTTTCCTTTCCCCCGTGCTATTCCAGAATATTTTCTGTCAGGTTTGTTATTACATTTTCTCACGTTAATATTTTACTTGAGTCCATGCATCTTTTTTTTTTCCCCACACCTAATTTAAAGTTTTGAACTTTATTGTAAATACAAATTCCAGCGTACAATGTGTTAATTAATTTAACTTTTTTATTTCACAATTTATTATCTGTAAAAACAAGATATTATTTTCTATTAATTTAATTTTAGAATCATAAGTAATCTTTTACTGAACTATATGTTTATTTTCTGCCAAATAAATATTTTGCACTCACCATCATTAATTTTTTCCTTTTACAGATTATAATTTTGATCAGTTCACACTTGCGTGCTGTAGCGCTGTTATCTAACCTGTCCATTGTCAACTCGACTATCATCCCTAGGTTTCTTTTTCTAAAATTTAATTTTTTTTATTAATTTCCTTCAGCTTGATGATTTTTTAAGTATTTCCTTGTTCATATATTTTGTTTTATTTTGCATTTAGTCTTTTTCCCACTGCTTCCTATCGTCCAATTGTGAACTCTTCTAATGAATCATTCATGAGAGATGAGCAGCTTATTAACGTTGACATTCGTTATTTTCATGTTGTTGAAGGTAAATTAACCAATCCATTATATATTTGATATTTTTTTAAAAAAAATAAACTCAATCGATGCTCATAATTACTCCTAACATTTATAAATTTTCAGATGCCCGTTTTCCATCAAATGTAAATCAACGCTCACATTTTACGCACAATGAGTCACTAGAACCTGAAACATCGCTGGTCGACATCAATATAACATGTAAAAAAAATTTTCCAAGAAATTTTTTTAAATTTAAACAAAGAAATTTTTTTTTTACCATCTTATGACATTTTCATTTATAATAACACTGTAACAGATTCCTACAACCAACTATCAGTACCTAGGTTATCAATAAAAAGACGCCGTTCGACTGCTTTTAATATCTCTGATCAAACGACTGCCATGCAGATGTCTTCTGAAACTAGTATAATTTTTCATTTAAATAAAATTACTTAAATTTAAAAAATACACAAAAGTTTTTCGAAATTTTTTCCAGAATACTACTTCCCTATATGCTAACATATTTACCATTTTTTTATATTTTAAATTTGTTTTTATAGAGCATTGCTTTCAAAAATCAGACATCGGCTATCCTAACAAACAATGCGTCTTCTGTGGGGCTTTGCATTGGGCGACAGAATGCGTTAGCGATTCCGGAAATCATGGGAAAAAAATTTATTCACTTTGTTGTAAAAAGGGAAAAATTAAACTTCCAATGCTCAAACAAACTCCCCTGTTCCTAGACACTCTTTTGACACCTAATGGAAATCCATTTTCCTTAAAATTTAAAGAAAATATAAGATTATATAATTCTATGTTTGCTTTTACATCGACAGTTGGAAAAATTGATTATGAAATTAATAAAAAACCTGGACCATATGTTTTTAGAATATGTGGCAAAATCATCATGTAATCGGTTCACTACTTCTAGATGATGGTGAGAAACCTAAATTTGCACAACTCTACATATATGATACTGAAAATGAAGCAAATAATAGGATTTCTTCATTTTTGCATGATGATTCAGCTAAAAATATAAATGATTTTATTGTTGAAGGTTTGATTAAAATGTTTGATGAAATAAATGTACTTGCAAAATCATTTAGAATAGCTCGAGATAGATTTACAAAAGATGATATGCTGCCTGTTAAATTAAAATTGCTTGGTAAAAGAGTTAACGATAGTTTTCAATATTCAGTTCCTTCATCTTTAGAAAATTGTCGGTCTTATTATTGGAGACTATGGTTTATACGATAAAAAACAAGATATTATTGTTAAATATAAAACCAACCGTTTAAAACAAGTTAGTGTTTTACATCCAAGCCTAATGGCAATGCAATATCCGAATCTATTTCCATATGGAGAAGACGGATACATGACGGATATCGAATATATAAATCCAAACTGTTCCTCACGCATTGCAAGAAAATATATAACAATGAGAGAATATTATGCACATAAGATACAACAACGATTAGATGAGGGAAAAACTTTGGTATGTGGTGGTCATTTATTCCAACAATTCATCGTCGATGCATTTTCATGTGTCGAGGAAGAACGCTTGGATTTTATAAGACGCAACCAGAAAGAATTACGTTCTGAAGTGTATATCAGCATTAAAAATGCTATTCACCAAGGCATTAGAAATTCTAACGATGTTGGAAAGTCTGTGATTATATTACCTTCAACTTTCACAGGCAGTTCAAGATATATGATTGAACATTATCATGATGCAATGACTATATGTAAATTTTACGGTCATCTTGATTTATTTGTAACATTTACATGTAACCCACTTTGGCCTGAAATACAACGTATGTTAGATTATATTAGTGGACAAAAACCTGAAGATAGATCCGACATTATTAGTCGTGTTTTTAAGGTTAAACTAATGCATTTGATAGATGATGTTAAAAAAAATAAACACTTTGGTGAAACAGTTGCATTGTTTTATACAATTGAATTTCAAAAAAGAGGCTTGCCCTATGTTCATTGTTTAGTCTAGCTAAATTATCCTGCTAAACCAAAAATAGCTTCAGATATTGATTTAATAATATTTGTAGAACTTCCATGTAGTGAAACAAAACCTGAAGAATACAATTTAGTTTCTAAATTTATGATCCACGGACCTTGCAGTGCATTTAATGCCTAATCTCCATGTATGAAAGATAAAAAATGTTCAAAATTTTATCCAAAAAAATATCAAGATGAAATTTTTATTGATGCTAATGGTTTTACAATTTATAGAAGTCGCAATAATGGCCGACAAACTATTAAGAATGGGGAAAAATTGACAATAGATTTGTTGTTCCTCATAATATTAAATTGCTTTTGAAATATAATGCTCATATATGCATTGAATATTGTTGTCGAACAACCATGGTAAAATATCTATTTAAATATATTAGCAAAGGTACTGATCGAATTCGCGCAGTTATTCATAATTACAGTGGTACAATTAATGATTCAAGCGATGATTCAGAACATGTTATTGATGAAATTAAAACCTATTTATATTGTCGTTACATCTCTCCATATGAAGTTGCTTGGCGCATATTTGAATTTCCTCTACACCATAGAGAACCAGTCGTTGAAAAATTAGTTATTCATCTTGAAAATATAAACCAAGTCCTTTTTAAACCATCCGATGACCTATCATGCATTGCAGAAAATTCAAATTTTGCTCACATAATGTTTACTGAATGGATGCAAGAAAATTATATATATGAAGACGCTAGATGTCTAACATATTTAGAATTTCCAACAAAATAGGTTTGGCATAGTCAAGATAAATTATTGACACGTCGTAAAAAAGGTCATTGTATTGGTAGAATTGCTTATGTTCATCCAAGCTCTGGTAAATTATATTACTTAAGAATGCTACTTAATATTATAAAAGGTCCAAAATCATATAAAGATATTAAAACTGTTTCAGGAATTTTACACCCAACCTTTCAATCTACATGTGACACTCATGGTTTATTAGGAAATGACACTGAATGGATATATGCTTTAGAAGAATCCATTTTCCATGCAACCTCTCCACAATTACGTAATTTATTTACTATTTTAATAATTTTTTGTGAAGTTAATGATCCAAGAAAACTTTTTGAAACATTCTGGAAACATTTTGCTGATGATATAAGCCATGAATTACGAACCACATTTAATTTTCCTGACAAATGAATCTCAGATGATTACTTAAAAAATAAAGTTTTACTAGAACTTGAAAAAAACTTTAATAAAAATAATTCATCACTTTCAAATTTTGATTTATCACATCCTAATTATCTAATGAATTATGATATAAACAACCGGTTACTTCTCGAAGAACTTAATTATGATATAAACAATCTTCGTGAAAAACATATTAGGCCGCTTCATTCGCTAAACAATGAGCAACGTAGAATTTATGATGATGTTGTTAATGCTGTCATTCATGGAACTGGAGGTCAATTTTTTATTTACGGTTATGGTGGTACAGGAAAAACATGTTTATATGAAACAATTATATCATTTTTACATGCAAACGGTATGATTGTTTTAGTTGTTGCTTCATATGGCATTGCATCTTTATTCTTATCCGGTGGCCGAATAGCACATTCTCGATTTAAAATACCTTTAAACATTGATGAACGTTCAACATGTGAAATAAAAAAAGGAACACAATTAGCTCGATTAAATTGAAGAAGCTAAACTTATCATTTGGGATGAAGCACCTATGGCCCATAGGTATTGCTTTGAAGCTGTAGATAAAACTTTAAGAGATATATTATTTGTTTCTAACATTGATGAAGAGACGAGACCTTTTGGAGGTAAACCAATTCTATTAGGCAGTGATTTTCGATAAATTATTCCAGTTGTATTAGAAAGTAATAAGGAATATATTATTAATGCTTCAATTACACGTTCGCATTTACGGAAATTATTTGAAATTTATAGACTAACCATCAATATACGTTTGACATCTTTAAATATTTCATCTGATGGGACTGACCGTCTTTCAAAATTTTCAAATTAGCTTTTATTTGTAGGTGATGGAACAACTGAATATGTAAGCCTACAAACAAATGGTGAGGAAACAAATTTTATTAAAATACCTGATAATTTAATTATAAAAATTTTGAAAATCCAATTGATTCAATAATTAACGAAACATATCCAGATTTCAAAAATAAATACTACGATCATTTTTATATAAAAAATAGAACTATTATCACTCCAACAAAATGATATTGTTGATGTTATAAACAAAGAAATGTTAGAATTAGTCTGTGAAGAAGAAAAAACTTATTATAGCTCAAATTCAATTTGCAAAACTTGAATTTTTAAATGCACTTAATTTTAATGGATTCCCTCAGCATGAATTGCGCTTTAAAAAATATTCCAATTATGCTACTTCGTAATATTAATCCAAGCATTGGCCTTTGTAATGGTACTCGACTAATAATCATCGAATTAGATGTTAAAATAATTGAAGTAGTTATTCTAACAGGTTCTCATTGGCACAAAAGTATTTATACCTCGCATTGTTTTGACATACCGCGATAATAAATGACCATTCATATTGAAAAGGCATCAATTCCCAGTAAGAGTTTGTTATTGTATAACTATAAATAAAAGTCAAGGTCAAACACTTGAACGTGTAGGTTTATATTTACATGATCACGTTTTTACACATGGTCAACTATATGTTGCACTTTCTAGAGTTACTTTATACAACGGAATAAAAATATTGATAAATAAGCAAAACACAGATGAATATGATAATTGTATATAACACACAAAAAATATTGTCTACCAAGAAATTTTTGATGATATTATTGTGGGGTTTGATGCACCGTTGGTACCATAACTTTGTCCCATGTTTCAAAATGGTACCAGATTTTTAATTTTTTTCTTTTCAGTACCACGAGTTCTATTTTTTTTCTTTTCAGTACCACAAGTTCTATTTTTTGTTTCAGATTAAAGTACCTCAAACATATCCGATCAAAATTAGCATACGTGGCAGCCGGAATAAACATATTTTTAGTATATTCGCCATGTAAATATCCCATTAAACAGTCTAATCATCTTGTTTGTCCCATAAAACAAAATTTTCTTGTGGGTCCCACAGAAATAAAATTTTAGCAAATTTAATTTTATGGAGTCCACAAGATTATTAGACTGCCTAATTGGATGCTTACATGGCGAATATACAAAAAATATACTTATTCAGGCTGCCCCGTATGCTAAATTTGATCGGAAATCATTAAGGGACTATGATCTGAAACAAAATAGAAATTAAGGGACCGAAAAGAAAAAAATTGAAAATCTGGTACCATTTTAAAATATGGATCAAAGTTATGGTACCGTTT
>CATIWK010008838.1:0-19381 GCA_949634005.1 Mallotus japonicus | reverse complement strand
AAAATAAGGATAATAGAAAAAAATATAAAATAAGGATAACAAAGAAAAATAAAAAATAAAAAATAAGGATAATATAGAAAAAGAAAAAATAAAAAGAAAAAAATAAGGGTAAAATAAAAATAAAAAAAAGGAGAGAAAAATAAAAATAAAAAATTTTAAAAATAAGGATAACAGAGAAAAAAAAAGAAATAAAATTAAGGATAAATAAAAATTTTAAAAAAAGGAAATAAAATAAAAAAAATAACGATGGAATAAAAAGAATACAAATGGGTGTAAAAACGAAAAAAATTTAAAAAATAGGTATCATATAATTAATGAAAAAAAAAAGAGGTATTTTACAGAAAACTGAAGTCCAAAAGTGATGTACTTATATAAATTTCTCAATTTCTTTTAATTTTGGAGCATACTTTAATATCTTCCCGGAATCTAAATGGTCAGTTATTTTGCTAATATATATATATATATATATATGGCTTCCCTCTTGCAATTATTCAATTTTTATAATAATTAAATTATCTAATTTCACATAATAGTGAGAGAAGCTATTTTTATAATTTTTTCTACTCCCTTCTTCGTACATTTACAAATATTATAGATGATAAATATTAGTTGATGCCTCATAATACATAGGTTCCTCGGCCAAATTGAATGCTGATCAATAAAGATAAGAAAGCTTTTAAATACCAGTACTTGAAAATTTTCTATTTCTTTACTAAGTGGGAGGGTTTAAAGCTACGAATGAGTGACGTTAATCTTTATTCATACATTATTTAGTGTTCAAATAATATAAATATAACATATATTTTAATTAAAATTTTTTTGTGACAAATTAATATTTTCTGTAAAATTACATTTTAAATATAAACGTTTATGTAATTAATTCTTGTATTAATTTGTTTAGAATGCAAAATGACATTCTAAAAAGTTAATTTTTATTAATTTTAATTTTATAAATTAATGATGACATTATTATTAATTTAAAAAATTAAAAATTAATTTATTGAAGATAAAAATTAGTCATAAAATTAAGAAACTATAAAATTTATTTTATAATTAAAATCCTAAAAAATAAAAATTTTTGTTATACAGAAATAAGTCAACAAAATTTAAGATAAAAAAAAATATAAGAAATTAAAAAAGAAAGGGAAAAGTACAAATAATTACCTTGTAGTTTGACTTTTTTTTTTTTTGACTCATTTTCAATCACAGGTGTGTTGTATTTTTCATGACAAAAAGCTACCATGTGATTCAATCCATTAGAAATAAAGTAAAATTATATAATTATTTTATAAAATATTTAAATTTATAAAAATAGTAATAGTTTATATAATAACACTCTTAATTATAAAATAGTACTAATATTATCTGAAAATTGTAATTATAAAAAAATAATTTTATAAAAATTATCAAATAAAAATTTTAAAAATTAATAATTTTTTTCATTTTTTATAAATTAATATAAATATTTACTTATTTTATTTTGGAGACTAAAAGGCTATACTGACCAATCGGATATATTGCTTCAAGGTTAGGCTTGTTGGCTTATTTGGATTTGTTTAGATTACCAAACATACAAGTTTTAGGTAATGATTCACTTTTTTCTTGTTTCTATGTACAGAAATGAGAAAAAGAAATTCATAGGAAAGAGGGTTAGGATACCAATTTGCTGCTCATGCGGTTTACATTAGCCATTTTAATCTCTGATTTCAGGACAAAAAGGGTCCGAGCACGAAAAGTTGGTGAAATCCCTTCATATGGAGATGTTGAAAGAAATTTATAGCATTGTTTTATCAACAATTTGCCATTTTTATATGTACAATTGAGGTAACAAGTAGTTTTTAGTGTAAGAGCAGATGATAAAAGCACATTCAAATTTCGTACTTTGTTTTTACCATAGTGTAATGCCACAACATGCATTGTCTATCGTGCTGTTCACCATTTAAGTTGGTTGATTGAGGTAATTAAAAGTTAAAACTTTGGTAGTGACTTGACTCGTCTTGTTTTCATGTGGAAATAGATCAAAGAGGAAATTCTGAGATTTTGCTGCTACATGGTTGACAATGGGATCGAGCAATTTTGTCCCCTATTAATGGAAATGTTCAGAATTTCTCTGTTGTATGCATTAGGATTCTTTTAGAGCCCTGTTCATGTTATGACTGTATGTGATTCGGCCTGCCTGTAAGGTCATCATTGCTTGTACAAACATACGATTCAGATGCACTATTT
This sequence comes from Mallotus japonicus, assembly GCA_949634005.1. NCBI lineage: Eukaryota > Viridiplantae > Streptophyta > Magnoliopsida > Malpighiales > Euphorbiaceae > Mallotus > Mallotus japonicus. The sequence goes on along the minus strand of CATIWK010008838.1, from coordinate 17,155 downwards.
CTAGTAATTCATCTTTATTTATAGCTTTTGTGCAATGTGAATGCCTTACCTATGAGTATGATATATGCCACATCAAGTGAGAAAAAAAAAAACTGTTCTGATAGAATGAATTTCTGCTGCTTCAGTACTATTTTATTTTGTTGGTACAACAACAAACCAAAAACACTTGCAGCAATAATCATTATAAGTTTGCAGAGAAATTGGCTTCCGAACTGCCTTCAATGATTCAAATTACAATACTATTCACAGTTCTTATATACGGAATATGAAATTTGACTCGGAGAGAGAACAGAGAACTTACCAACAGCGTAGAAATCCAAATGCAGCTAATTTGTTCTGCAAATTAGCTTAGTATTCACTCTAAGCAAATACTTGGCCGGATCTTAGAAATGCCAATCATTTTAGGCAGTCTCCCTGAGCAGCTGCAGGACGGTACTGAATGTGGCCAAAGCGAATCCTTCAAGCTGATGTCTGGAATGTGGGCTATCTTCGGCCAATCCTCTCCGCTATGTTTCTGGCATCGCCTCTTCAGATCTGGGCAACCTATAATTATCAACTTGCCTAGCATCTTTAGGTTACGTATCCCCTCCGGCAAACACATCAAATTTGGGCAATTGTAAATGTCCAATAATGAAAGAGATGAGAGATTCTCTATTTGATTTGGCAGAGAAGACAATCCCTCACAAAGCCAGATTTGGAGCGTTTTGAGAGCAGTGAGATGTCCGATACACTCCGGCAATGAATTCAGGTTTGGACTTCCACTGAGATGCAAATACTGGAGAGCCGTCAGATGTCTCACTCCCTCTGATAGAACGCTTAATTCTTCACAATTTTGTAACGATAATTCACGAAGAGAAGATAACCCACAGATTGATGGTGGGAAGGACTTAATTCCACAGTCAGTTATATGTAGCGTCTCCAAAGAATTGAGACCTTCTGGCAAACTTTCCAGTTCATTACATACTTGAAGGTCCAACCTTTTTAGAGCAGAGAGTTGTTGATTTGACAGTGACTTGAGTTTCAATAAAAAAACAATTTGCAGGCGCTCAAGAAATGTATGGCTTTGCAGCAGTCCATTGGGGAGATGCGCCAACTCCTTATAATAACAAATTTTAAGTCCGGTAACACAAGTAAAATTCTGAACTGACATAATTAACGTTTCACTTCCTCCCCCAATTTCTAATTCTTTGACCGATCGTATAATTGGTAATTCCACCAATTTAGGACAATTACGGACAATTAAGCTTCCAAGGACTGGAAAAAAATCTCTTCCTCCCAGCGTTGCCCATTCCTCTAAGCCACCCATATGGTCAAGACTGAAGCTCTCTAATGCTGGAAATGCAGCACCTTCTCCATTTCCGTATATCTCATACCCAATACTCTCCACGCTCCCCATTCCTTTTAAACGCAGACTCTTAAGAAACTTTAATTCCCCAAGCGGTGGAAGATGTTCGCATCTTTCACAATTCGTCAGCTTGATTTCCACGAGATTAGGTAACATCATCCAATTTGGAAATTTTGAGCCTGGATATTCGAAGATGCTCAACTTCTTCAGATTTGAATGAGGCTGGAGGCCATGCAGAACCTCTTCTGATAGTCTGCTGTTTTCTTCTCCTTCTCCTGACCAACAGAAACTGAGTGAGTTGAGATCTTTCTTTTGCAATAAATTAGCACTCTTGGCGTCTGTACAATTTGTAACATAATCGAGCTTCTTAATGCACAACTCTCCCCCAAGATTCAATTCTTTCAGTTCTCCTATGTGATGACCATTGTCTTTGCCCACAATGAAGATGCTTAGCTTTCTCAGATAAGTCAACTGTCCCATATCAGCTGGCATATACCTAAGTGAATTACAAGCTGTGATGTCTAGATGTATGAGATTTTTCAGATGCTTCAAACCTTTCGGTAATTTGTAGAGCTCGCGGCAGTATCTAAGATTCAGCGTCTGCAAGTTTTGAAGGAAGTCTGTTGATTCTGGAAGACTTCTGATGCTTGAATTTGAAAAATCCAGATACCTCAAATGTTTCAGTCTATCAATTGATATCGGCAATTTTTTCAAACTGCGACTGCTACGAAAATCCAAGACTCTTAAATGCTTCTGCCCAGATAAGTAGGAACAAATCGCCGGCTTATCGCCATAACTACGCCAAAGGAATGAACGCAGTGATTGAACTTTGAAGAGGCTGTTGCTCTGAGGAAGAGGTTGCTGTGATCCTTCTTGAATGCTCAAGTGACGAATCATTTTTGAAACTTCAAAGACCTTGTTGGGCTCAATCAATTTGCACTCATCTATCATTATAGATAGTGCAAGATCATGAACAAGATCGTGCATTTTGCAAGTTATTATTCCCGAACGACCTTCCTCCACATCTTGAAAAAAAGACCTCCAAACTAGTTCACCAAAAACTTCCTGGCCCTTGTCGTACAAGTCCATTTGTCTTTTGGAAGGAATGAAGCCATTTGCCATCCATAGTCCTATTAGCCTGTCCTTCTCCATGATGTAATCTTTGGGAAATATTGAGCAAAATGCAAAACATCGTTTCATATGCAGTGTTAGATGATTATAACTCAACCTCAAAGCAGGTAAAATCATGCTTCCTTCATTCGATAAATCCCAAATCTCACTTTCCTTGACCAATAACCATTCGCTCTCTTTCCTTTTGAGACGCATCAAGCTTCCCATTGCCTTTATAGCTAAAGGGACCCCTCCACACTTCTTGACAATGGCTCTTCCTATGGTCTCCAAATGTTCAAACTCTTCTTTCCTTCCCAACCCAAAAGCTCGCTGCTCAAACAAACGCCAAGAATCATCATTTGACAATCTTCCGATGTGGAATATAGGTGCGGTGGCCATCATATGAGCAATGTTCTCATTGCGGGTAGTTACTACCACAACACTGCCCCTAGCTCCATACCGAATTGAATTGTTTAGCCCATCCCACTTATCGCTGTGCTCGTTCCACACATCATCCAATATAAGCAAAAATTTCTTACCACTCAGCTTTTCTTGGAGCTGTCGTTGCAAAGGATCTAACTCTTGATAGGTAGAAGGACAGCCTCCAATGGATTCTATGATTGCTCTTGTCAGCCTCTTTAAGTCAAAATCATCAGATACACAGACCCAAATTCTCAAATCAAAATGCCTTTCTACAGCCGCATCATTGTAGAGTAATTGAGCAAGTGTTGTTTTTCCAAGTCCTCCCATGCCGCATATAGCATACACAGAAGGCTCATCTGAATTGGCCGCCAGCAACATCCTGATTAACCTCTCTTTCTCATTATTTCTTCCTAAGACTTCTGATTCATTAACAAGTGACGTGGTCTGTCTCCAATCTAAGATACCAACCTCTCTATCCGGTATAACTTCTTCTCTTAGGTGAAACTTATGCTTCTCACTAGCAATAGCATCTAATTTTTCCCTAACACTCTTCAACTTACGGGCCATCCTTACTTTAAAAACAACAGGATTTTGATCAGAAAAGAAAGATCTTACTTGGTTTCTAAGATCTTTTGGCAGTCTACGCCTTTGAGCTTCTGTAGCAAACTCATCAAGAAGATCATCTGCTTCATATGCTGCATCCTTGAGCTTTCTGAGCCAATCCTTGACAGCTTCATTCTTCCACTGCTTCTCCTCGGCATCATGGAGCACAGCTTGGATAGTAGTGAAAGTGCTTTGAAGATTGTTGAGCTCCGTCGTGAAGCCAGCAGCAGTAGCAAACTCACCAAGAACTAAAGAGTTCAAGTTGGTCACGATTGTACTGGCAAGAGCTGAAACAAGTGCATCTGCCATATTGGATCAGTGATCGGAAAAAAGAAAAGAAAGAAAAGCAGAGAAATGAGAGAAGTGCATCTGCCATATGGTAGCCATAGATTTTATTTTTCTACCATTTTTGGTCCCACACGGTATTGACTTGAATCCAATATTATAAATCAACCATATTGTGCATCAGCCATATTGACGTTATTAGACTTAATCCACTAGTTGGAAGAATCCATGTAATTTCTTTCTTTAATTTGTTTTATAATAAAAAGGTCATTTTATTTTTTTTAAAGTTAACTAATAATTCTGAATCATTTTTTACTGACAGAAATTTGATGTATGTTATTACTAACCAAGTGCTTAAGAAAGCTTGGTGCATGAATTGAAGTAAATTACATATTTATGTTATATTATACTGCAGAAATGCAAAGAAGATGCAATGTCATCCACTGTTGGATTTTAGGCACAATTGAATTCTTTTTGTTTCGACTCTTGCAAGACCTACATTGTACTGCTGTTGTTGCAGATACATCATTGGACCGATTCTTTCATTAATCTTTTATTACAGATACCAAAAATGTCAATTGAGAGCATGTTCTTTGCTAGAGCACAGGTTATGACTAGCTTGACAGAGATGCAATTAGAGGTATCATCTGAAATCCTGCATTTATGGAATAATCAAATAACAGTAAAATTTTACTCTCTATATCCAAAATCACACTGCCACACTCAAACTTTTATTAAGCAGAGTAACACAGGATTATTTGCATGAGTGCTAATTGAAGAGAAGATTGGTGTTAAAGACAGATCACCCAACATTGCATTTGTTAGAGTTTGGGCATTCATCTTAATTTTTTTTTTTTGAAGTAATTTAACTTTAGTTTTTTTTTAAAAAAAAGAATACTGCCAAAAATTTTTAATTCTCCAAATTTTTTAAAACTTCATCCTTAAATTTTTTTTCTCTTCAATTATTACAATTAGCAAATTAGAACCATCACAAAAAAAAAAAATGGAGTATCAAAGTTTTAGTTCTTCGAAATGGATTAATAAAAGCATTCACAAGTCGCAATGGCACTAGAAAATTTTAGAAGATTATTTTGATGGACGATGAGGTTGGTCTGTTTTATTTTAAGTAAATATATTTTGATTTGTATTATAAGAATAGATTTTAAATTCTAATAGACTAAATGATTTTTAAATTATTTATATATAGGGAACAAAAATACAAACTGCAATGTTTAGTAATGCCATCAATTATTTATTCAAAATATTTAATCATTTTGTATTTATAATTTTTATTTTGGAAAATTGAAGAGGGAAGGAGGTGTATTCGAACTTTCCCCTCCTATAAGAGTGTCAAGATCTTCTACCACTAGACTAGAGAAGACCAACATTTTTATATTGTATCTATTGCTTTTTAACCTTTTATACTTTATAAAATTTATGCAGATATACTTATTTAATGATGTTATTAAATTACGTATTTAATAATAACATGAATGACATACAACGAAAGTGAGAAAAAACTAGTAAATAATAAGGGATCGAATCTCATTTTTTAATGAAAAATGTTTTTTAAACAAATTTACTTAATTTGTCTTTTTAAAAAATACCATTATTATCACTGATGGAAATGCAGTGGTTAAAAATATTAATTTTAAATTTTAATGTAGTACGAAGCATCAGGTGGAATTACAGTGGTTAAAAATGTTAATTCTTAATTTTAATGCAGTATGAAGTATTATTTATTTATTTATTTTTTTTTTGATAAAATGTAGTATGAAGTATTCGGTTGCAAATTTAGGTGGATTTAGTTAAATTTTTAACTAGTTTGAATCTTATTTGTTTAGTAATTTATTAAGGTTAAATTTAAATTAAAAATTACTATAACTATTATTATTTATAAATTGTAACGAATGTTAACTAAATCTGAATAATTTTTTTAATAGAAATTATAAATTATGAGTATTTATCATAAATTATAAGTATTCATCATTGAATTAAAAAATATTTATAATAAATTATAAATATATTCTAATAGATAATTTTACAATAAATAAACACTGATATAACATACTATTAACTTATTAAATTATAAGCAACTTACACCAATGATTGCTCGAAGATGTTCTCCCTTCAACCAATTTGAATTTTGGTATATGTAATTATATTAAATTAATTATTGAAAACTTTTATCACTTTTATAGTCCTGTATCGAAGTTAAACTAAATTAATTAGAGTGTAAGAGACTTTAAATACCGATAGTTTTAAAAAAATTATAAGTTGACTTACAAGTTTTTAACTGAAAATTTGGTAATATATAAATTTTTATTGAGTTAAATTTAGAATAATTTAATAGCTGTTCAATCCATTTATAAGATTAAAAATTGTTTTTTTAAAAAAATAATTTTTTGTATTGAAAATGCACCTACAATCTACAAGTATGGTGTACACATTTCATAAATTATATTTTTTATGTTGAAACTAAATGTGGATATTGTTAACCAATTTTACTAAATAGTACTTTTTTTTTTTTTTTTGAGTTTAAACGGTAAGAATATCATCAGGTTACCTATTGAATGTTGGCCACAACAAACACAGATTTTATGAGTAAATCTAGAAACTATTTATATATTTTTTGAAATTATTTTTTTTCTAAATTAATAATAAAATCAAATGTTATATATAAATAAATTGAGGAGCTAATTTAACTATGATTTAAATTAATTTTTTAATTTTTAATAAATGATATATAATATATAAATTAGTGTATGCTAAACTTAATACTAACTCTTCAATCAAGTATAATCTTGACTTCTCTAAAAAACTTGTCTATAAAAAGTTTTCAAAAAACATATGCAAATAAAGATTTTGCAAAATTAATTAAATAGGATTTAAGTTAAGTTAATGTGATGATGAATCGTAGGCCACTGACAGTTATGTTTAGTGTTGGGAAATCTACCCTTAAAGCAGTAATCAGCTTATGTTCACACCACTTACAATAGAAAAAGAAAATAAATTAATTTTTTATTTGTATGATAAAAGTATTCAAAATTTAGCCTCCGTTTGTTTGTGGAAAATATTTTTTCAGAAAATGTTTTCTCTTATTTTTCAGTGTTTGAATTGCCAAAAAAAAAAAAGTCGAATGAAAATAAATTGTTAGTTAAAGGAAAATAACTTTAAAATAAGGGAAAATGATTTCTCATTCTAAGGATGGGAAATCATTTTTCAATATATCTTCCAATGCATTCTCTCCTCATTTATTGTCTTTTCTTTTATTTTTCAATGTCTTCTCTCCTCATTTATTGGCTTCTCTTTTATTTTCTAATGTCTTCTCTCCTTATTTATTGTATTCTAGTGTTGCAGTCAAACATCGAAAAATATTTTTTTTGGAAAAAATAATTTTTAGATAAAATATTTTCCACAAACAAACGGAATATTAAATATTCTTTTAGAATGTTAACACTTAATTACTTTTTTCCGGCTAATTTTAAATGCGTATCTCCTGTACATTTATAAATATTTTATTTTTTAAAATGTTGAATTAATTAAAATTATTAAAGAGAAAAATAAAAATTTTATTTAATCATTTGAATCCTTTAAATTAATAAAACAAAATTTTTGATAGAAAAAGAATGGTACAAAGAAAGTGGAAAACAAAGTAAATGCATTATCTCAACCTTTTCTTCTTTATAATACAAAAGCAAATTTCTTTTTATCTTCACCAATTCTCTAATCACAACTACAAAATCAACATAATATAAGATGTCACACTACACTGTGCTATACAAATAATTAACTAAAAAGCACATTACACTAAAATAGATAGATATCTTAATACATAAGGCAAAACCATGTATAAAACTCCTTCATAAGTAGAATAACTTCAAGAAAAAAAAATGTATGTGACAAGGCCCCTTTCCTTGTACAGAAACCACCCAAGTGCCATTTCAGCAGACCCACCAGAAGGTCCATACACAGGCTATCTAGTGATTACAGATGAAGAAACTGAAGAACAAGATACATATTGTTTTGGTGCTTGCAAGAAGAGGAAAGTTAAGAAGCTCCCATTTCCTCAGGACAAAATTCTAAATGTTGTTCATTTTTCTGAGTACAACAAAGAGACTACTTTTGCTAAGAAAGTTTGGTTTCTTCCAGTTCTTGATCAGCCTCTATCTTCTAATTGCTACTATGTCATCAAAGCTAAAGGCAGGTTTAAAGGGTATGCATATATTTGAATTTTAATTAGCTTAAACACAATTTAAATAAACTAAGAGTTTCCATTAGATTAGTGTCACTTTTCGTTGCTAATTGATGATGCTAACTTTGCTAACTTCTTACGTCAAATTATTGGTAGAAAGCTACTAGATTACCAAGTATATGCATAGATCAAAAGGTTATGAATTTAATGTCATTGAGTTTATTTTGAAAAATTCTTCATGAATAAAAAAAAATCAAAAGTTGAAAATTGTTTAGTAATATACTTATAATTAAACTATACATTAATTAATAATTCAGCAGTTGTCGGTTCAATCTTTAAAACATTTTGAAGTACCACAAAAAAATAAATATTTCAAGATCTCTATGTAGATAAGATAATATACCTTGAGGAGTGAACCATGGATTGGTGAATTATCAATCACTAATGAGCAAAAGCGATGTTTTTGTGTGAATTTGCAGGCAAGCATACAGATGCTCAAGAGATATGGACATGGGGTTATGTTGCTTCAAGAAAGTGATAAATGACAAAAGACCAAAACCACTGGATCCAACAAACATATACCAAAAATATAAGATTCATCGCCATCATGGACATACTTTCTTTGCAAAATCTCTTGCACCTTATGGTCACCCCCCGAAGTTCCTAAGAGACAGAGGATGGGGAGTTAAAATTTCAAGATCAAGATCATGCAATTTTCAAGTGAATGAGGCTCTAGGCCTTGATGCCACTCTAAGAACTCAACTTCCTAGTTTTGATTTTCCCATCACTGAAAAGGTTTCACCTTCTATTATTGTTGGAACATGGTATTGCCCATTTGTGTTTATAAGGGAAGAAGAAAGAATTAGGCAGCAAATGAAAATGTCAATGTTATATAAGATGACACTTGAGCAACATTGGGAAGAAATCTACTCATGGGAAAATGTTAACAATGAGAACAATATTGCATTGATTGTCAATGCTAATGTACAAAGAGAAGTAGACTATGTTTTTGGCTTGGAAGCTATAAAAGAAAATAAAATTAGCCATGGTGGGTTCATTTGGTATAGGGTCATTAGAAGTAGAAGGAACAACTGTGGGAGAAGGTCTAATGTGGGCTTAAGTTGTGCAATTGTGGAAAAAATGAAATGGGTAGAAGAAGAAGGAGGATGGGTTGATGGAGGAGTAGAAGAAAGGGATGTTACAATAGAGAGAAGAGTTCAAATTAGAAGTGAAAATGGGTGGAGGAGACTTTGTTGTTATGTGTTGGTAGAGAGTTTTGTTCTGAGAAGAATGGATGGAAGTTTGGTGTTGAAATGTAATTTTAGGCACACTGATAAAATTAAATGTAAATGTGAATAATAGTTTTTTTTTTTTTTTTCAATGGAAGTTGAAAGTACCTTGACTTATACAATGAAAAATAATTATTTTATTATCGTTGGCCATACAAATCCTAAAATTATCCTTTTATGTAATTAAAATATCCACGATAAATAATTAAGAGTGTAGTTTCAAACCCTGCTCTCTCGGTACTCATCCCATCCATGACTTGAGAATAAGTTATTCCGTTAAAAAAAAATTGAAAATACTAAAATTTCATCAACATTAGTGAATCATGGGCATAGAGACTCCATCTCAAGACTTGTGTGTGTGTGTCTATATATATATATGGTAAAACACATCTTGACTCCTTTGTGATCTTAATTTTTTTCACATTCCACCTTTTTATTAAATTTTCGACACATTACACTTTTTTACTCTCAATTTCAGGTACATTAAGCTTTTATTTTATTCCTGTAATTTTAAAAATATTATATTTAGCTTGTAATTTTTATTATTAACAATTAAATTCATATAATTACTAAAATAATTCAATTAAACTTATTTAAAAAACATATATTTTTATATAATTAAAATGTCAATCATTTATTTCTATTGGATTTACACCTAGTAGAAATATATTTTGTTATAAAAATTATGACATACTTTAATTACACATTAAATATTTATATAATTAATACAAAAATATGGCAAAAATCAATACATAATAAATTTTTTAATCAATAAAAATACATGAGTTATTTAATAAATAAAATACTAGTGTAAAATTATAATATTTTTCAAATAAAATAAATAAAATATTATTGCATAAAGTCATCTATCTTACAATTAATATTTAATAAATTAATAATTAATCTATTAATTAATTTTTATATAAATAAAATATTAACTTATGGAAGATTCTTGGGTGATTTTATTTTTTAGCTACCTTATTTTACTTTATTTTTATCACCATAAGATGAAAGTGTATTTTATCATCTAGCGGTGGTTATTAGTAAAGTATACTTTACTTCGTAAAAAAAAAGTAACTATATAAGGCACCTTAATTGATTATCATATTATATTTAAAGTTATGAAATTTAAATTTATAATTTTCTCTAGTATTTTATTTCTTAAATGTCTCATATATTTTTTTATTCATTAAAAATTTATTATACATAATTTTTATCATATTTTTGTGTTTATTATATAAGTATTTAATGCACAACTAAGATATGTCATAATTTCTAAAACTATATATGTTTTTACTATTATAAATCAATTAGAAATAGATGATTAACATTTTAATGATCTAAAAAGTATATAATTTTTAAACTTTGTTTAATTGAATTATTTTAGTAATTGTATGAACTTAATTGTTGACAATAAAAATTATAAGAATTAAATAAGAAATTTTTAAAATTATAGGGACTAATTTGAATATTTTAACTATCAATTATTCATTCAATGTGTCAAAAATTGAGAGTAAAGGGGTACAATGTACTAAAACTTTAACAGAATAGTGTAATGTGAAAAAAATTGAGATTATAGATGACGCAACATGTAGTGTGAATAATTAACATGTGATTGATTATTGAAAATAACTTAGTCTCAATCTAGAAACTTAATTCTCAATCCAGACAATAAACAAAGCAAAGCTTTGATTTGATTGATAAAATTGATAAAGTGATAGAATTCTCTTTAAATAAAACCTTAAAGTACATATTTATAGGAAATAAAAAAAACCACCAACCCTACACAAAATTCTAACTAAATCAGAAAATTAAAATACGAATAAAATAAAAACTCTAGATAAAAACAACATTCATAAATTAATTAAATAATTACCTCAATTAACAAAATAAACAAAAAAATTCAAAATTAAATGTAGCTATTCGTGATGCATGATTCTATCAAAATGACACATAACCATGTGTATATGTTGTTTTGAATTATGTGCTCGCAGACACAACCATGTCAAAATTACACACAGCCATGTCTAGTCTTAGACACAACCATATCAAAATTGTACACAGCCACGTCTGGTTCCAAACTTTCCACCTTAAGTTGATCCGCCTCAGGCACAGTCGTGCAAAAGATACACACAGTCATGTACGACTTTTATACACCCATAAATGCCTAGCATCAGTCACCTCAGCTTGTAGAAAATTTTTCCTCGAGTTTATACTTGAGAATTAAAATCGTCCATGCCAAAAAAAAAAAAATAATACTTCAAATACCTTAACGCCTTTCAGAAACAACTCAAAATAAATACTTCAATTTGAGTTTATGTGGCACCAATAATTTGTAGAAGTGGATTAATGGTAGGGTGATCAAATTTTGTGACTCCAATAGAATCAACATATTCAACATCATAAAAAAATTATGAGATTTTTGAATCTTTAATTCACTATGAATTTATAGATTTTCTAATAAAGTCATGCCATTTGTAAGATCTTCAACCCCATTAGCAATCTCTTCTCAATTTTAATACTAGTCTCTTCCTCCATCTCAATATTAATTTCTTCTTTAGTTTCTTGATTCATCAAAATCACCTCTTTCTTTTCTTCCTTTTCTTCTTCAAGTTGAATTGCAAATAACCAATTCATTGTTGGCCTCATTTGATTTTGATTGCTAGGAATAGGACCAATGATGGTTCCAACGGGGCCAACTCCTCCGCGTTGTTCAAGATCATCATTCCTACATCCTTTAACCCTCAATAATACTTGCATTAAGTTTTGGATTGTCTCTAATTTTCATGTCATATTTTGGGTTAATTATCACTGCTCTTCAATTGCACTCCAAGCAGTCTACAATCTCTGATCATCGTCTTGGGATTGGTTGTCATCACCAGCACCAGTGTTAGCCTTCGATTGGGAGAAACCCGCTCTGGTACCACTTGATGCAACTTGTAACATGAATAATTAATATGCGATTGATTATTAAAATAGCCCAGTCTCAATCCAGAAACTTAATTCTCAAATTTAGAGATAAAACAAAGCAAACTTTGATTTGATTGATAAAATTAATAAAGTAATAAAAGTCTCCTTAAACACTACTATAAATTACATATTTATAGGAAATACAAGCCACCAACCCTAAATAAAATTCTAACAAAAATAGGAAAGTAAAATAAAAATAAAATAAAAACTCTAGATAAATACAAAATTATCCCTAATGAAATAATGATCTCAAATAACAAAATAAATAAATAACTAAAAATTAAAGATAACTATTTGCGACGCACGACTATGTTGAAATAATGCACAACCATGTGCAATTATTTTTTGATTTATGTGCTCACAGACACAATCATATCAAAACTGCGCACAGTCATATATGGTCTTAGATACAGTCATGTCAAAACAGCACATTGCCATGTTTGGTACCAGACTTTCCACCTTAAGTTGATCTACCTTAAGCATAGTCGTGCAAAGGATACACACAACTGTGTACGACTTTCATGCACCCATAAACACCCCGCATCAATAGGAGTCAAAACGTGTTTTGCGTGCCTACACACACACGAAAGAGGGGATATAAAATTACAAAATATTGTTCACTCATTATCATATAAAAATTGGATAATTTAGTTATTTACTAATAAAAATAAATTAAATTAATCAGAATGTAATTTTAATTTAATTAAAAATATATTTTCTATTCTAATTGGGTTAATTAACTACTGAAATAATTTAATTAAAATACAATTCTAATTTAATTGAAATTATGTTTCTTATTTTAATCAAAATATAATTCTAATTTAATTAAAATTATGTTTCCTATTTTAATTAGGTTAACTTCTATTTTATCTCTAAAAAAATTAAATTAATTAAAATTTTAGTTGTAATTTTGTTAAAAATATGTACTTTTTTTTAAATTTTAATTAGGTCTACTTATATTTTATCTAATATAAATCAAATTAGATAATGAAATTTTATAAGTCTTACTAAGTTAAATTTATGAATAGTTGAAATCAAATTTACAAAATAATTAATTATGAAAAATATTAATGTAATTTTTTTTAAAATGGTTTTATAACTGTTTAAATAGAAAATTTATAACAAATTTAATAAATTATTATATTATAACTCTATTAAGTTTGTAAAATAAGATTTTTATTTTAGATAAAAATATCGAAAGAATGTTGTATAATTTTTCAAATAGAAATTTTATTAAAATTGTAATAAAATGCTATTTTATAATGTAACTCTACAAAAATGAAAAATTAGACTACCATATAAATAAAATAATACTCCTATTATTTTTAAAATTTATTAAATTAAAGTTTATTAATTAAAAATTAAAATTAAATTAATTAAAATTTTTTATTTGTCATATATCTAAAGGTGTTTAAATAGAAATTTATAAAGAATTTAATAAATTATTATATTATAACTGTATTAAGTTTGTAAAATAAGATTTTTATTTTAGATAAAAATATCGAAAGAATGTTGTATAATTGTTCAAATAGAAATTTTATTAAAATTGTAATAAAATGCTATGTTATAATGTAACTCTATCAAAAATGAAAAATTAGACTGCCATATAAATAAAATAATACTCCTATTATTTTTAAAATTTATTAAATTAAATTTTATTAATTAAAAATTAAAATTAAATTAATTAAAAAAATTTATTTGTCATATATCTATAGTCATATTTTAAAAAAGGGAGCATATTATTTGTTTGAGAATAGTATTTTTGTTATATAAAAGAAGTATAATTATTGTTTTTAGATATTTTTATTAAAATTTAATAAAAAGAAATTAAAATTAAATTAATTAATATTTATCATTTAATTATTAGTTGAAACTTAAAAGTTACATTAAATTACTTTTAAATAAATAAAAATATTTATATTAAAAATATTGAATAAACAATGTGTCATTGCTTAAGTAATAAATTATAAGTTTAATAAGCTTGTAATATCAAATTGTTATATAAAGAAAATATAACTTTTATTATTTTTAAAAGTTTTTATTCAGAAAATAACTAATGATATTTTTATTATTTTATGATTAATTATGACCATAGTATTTTTTACATAAAATTAGTTTTAAAACTGAGAAAATATTAATTATAAAAATATTGACAAAATATTACATAATTTTCTTAATAAAAAATTATTAAAAATGTAATTTTGTTAAACTAAATTATTATATAAATAAATAGAACTTGTATAATTTTTTTAAAAAAATTTTATTAAATAATAATAATAATAAAGCACATATTAAATAGTTTATTTACTATGAAAAATAAAAAAATTTCACTGAACGAAGCATGTGGTTATATATATATATATAAGGGCTGATCATTGAGATTAAAATATCCAAATTGAACCGAATAATCAGATCGAAAATTTCTGGAATCAAATTGAACCGTTGACTTTTTGACTTTATTCTAACCGAATTGTACCTATAAAAATTTTTTGGTATAATTCTAGATATTTATAAATATTCGGATTGAGAACTTGACCGAATTGTACTGAATTGTATTGGACCAAAATAATCAAAATTTATTTATTTATACATTTATAATATATAAGTTATACAAATAAATTTAATATATAAATAATATAATTATTTAACTACTTTTAAATAAATAATGCTAATATTATAATTAAAATATAAATTATTTTATTAAAAATAATAAAGTAAAAGAATTAACTAATATTTGTCCAAAGAAAAAAATTAACTAATGTTCTTTTACAAATATCATTTAACGAATATTAATTACATTTGACCAAAAAAATTTATAAATATTATTTAACTAATATTAATTAACTAATATTATTAATTAATATTAATATTGTCACAGGTATATTTAATGAAATTTCAAATTTTATGAGTGTTTAAAAATTTAAGAAAATAATGTATATTGTATATTCTCTGAATCTTCATTTTGTATTGAATTAAACTGTATTGGATTAAAATATCTGATTTTCAAATTGTATTATTTCAAAATTTAGAAAAAATATAAGATGAAGATTTTTAATTTCATAACCAATTTTCAATATTTTTAAATCTCTAATTTTCCATTCAATTTCGAAAAATTTTAAATTTTCCTATTAGACGGGACCATACTCGGCCTATGCCACGCAATGGAATGATGTTTTTTTTTTTTGGCAAGCATGGAATGGAATGATGCTTTGGTTTTTGTTTTTGCTTTTTCCTTCCTTCAAAACAGGTGGCAAGTTGAAAAACTGGGACACAAGACTGTTGACTTCACAGTGATTCGTGGAACATGCTAAGTATTTTTTTTCGAACAAACACATGCTAAGTATTAATGATCCTGCGTTGTCCCAACAAGCAACATCAATAACAACACAATAAATAAGAAAGGTTCAATCAAACTAATATTTTCTTTCTCATTCTTGGCGGCAGCAGCATCTATCCAGAACCCTGAACCACCTCAAAAAATGGCCGTTCTGCCCCTTACTTCTGCAAACCCATCAAGCATGTGCATCAAAGGTATCATTTCTTTTTTATGTCTTTCTTATGGGTATCTGTTTTTGTTAAAATTGATTTGTTTTTTAATTGTTTGATGTCGACTGAGTTTATGAATGATAGTAGTCATGAAATTTTTTTATGGATTTCTTGATTGACTGGCTGCTGTATTTATTAGTCAAATAAGACCAGTCAAACCCTTTCCAGAACCCACTAACAATGGACTTTTTACTTGAAATTTTCTTATATGTTATGATGAACAGTGGTGTTAATCTGATTACTTGCCTGGAGCTGTTTCACACAAACAATTTACTGACGCCCATATACCAGATGTTGGCTTTCCGCTAAACCATTTACAAATTCAAGTTGTGCATTGTAATAGAAATGTTTGTTTGTGTGTGTGTATTTATATATAGATAGATAGATAGATGGATAGATAGATCAATAACGTTAGCTTCCTACCTGTTGATTGTTTATTGGAATACTAATGCTATGTTCTATTGAATGAAATAATCATTCTGCTCTTGATAGGTAAAGAGCAATGGCTTGGATGTTCAGCACTGAAAACGAAGCCAATGTCTATAAGGCTTTCAAATGGATTTAGAACAAGAGCAAAAGCTGCCTTAAATGCTAATTTGACACCAGTTGAAATACCTCGCCAGTGGTACAATCTTGTTTCTGATCTTCCTGTGAAACCTCCTCCCCCACTGCATCCTAGAACTTATGAACCAGTCAAACCAGAGGATTTAGCCCCTCTATTTCCTGATGAATTGATCAAGCAGGAAGCAAGCGATGAAAAGTTCATAGATATCCCAGAGGAAGTACTTGACATTTACAAGCTTTGGCGCCCAACGCCCTTGATTAGGTATGATCTTGCAATATAGAGTTTGCTTTTTTGGGTGTTTGATTAATCCTTCCCCTTCTCCTAGAAGCATCTTATATATTTGAATCTAATTATAGGGCCAAGAGATTGGAGAAACTTCTCGATACACCGGCTAAAATTTACTACAAGTATGAAGGTGTTAGCCCAGCTGGATCACACAAACCTAACACTGCAGTCCCCCAAGTGTTCTATAATGCACAACAGGGAATCAAGAATGTTGTGACAGAAACTGGCGCTGGCCAATGGGGAAGTTCACTGGCATTTGCTTGCACCTTATTTGGCCTTGGCTGTGAGGTAGAAAATGCTGAACTTAATCATAGTCTCAATACATATACATATCCCTGCAAATAATTAAGTGGGCTCCTCATTTTTCTCTTAGCTGAGTAGTTCTTGTTAGCAACAGATTATGCAATATAAGCATCCAATGCCTAGTAGGGTAAATTTCAAAAAATTTACATTGCATAAACCTTGATCTAATCAAGTAAGCCAATCCCTAGGATCCAAATTGCAATTAACACATAACTAATTCACATAGTATCACAAAA
>CATIWK010008798.1:0-20865 GCA_949634005.1 Mallotus japonicus | reverse complement strand
AAATTTTAGCAATATAAGTTGAACACAAAATAAAACAATATGAAAAACTAATAAAATTATAAATAGTTGTTTTTTGCATTCAAGTTATTAATTTTGACCATTATACAAAATTAAGTGAGTATTTTTTTGAACAACTAGTACAAATGATTAATTTCCAACAATATAAGGTGGTGGGGGATATTGATTGTTTTAGAAAATACACTTTTCATAATTTAATGAAATAATCAAATATAAATTATTTTCAATTAAGGATAATTAAGTCATTTAAACAATAAATAAGATCAAAGTGGAGTGCAATTATCAATAGGAGGAGTGCAAAAATCCCTACCCAAAATTAAAAGGGATTTGAACTCAAAATCTCACAAAATCTAGAATTGGAAATAAGTCGAGCCAAATTGGATAAAAGTTCTTAAATTCTTCTTATTAGTTTGTATTTATATTTATTTTGATCTCGAATTCACATAAAATTTCATACGGAATTGAAAATTTTGTTTGAATTTGTGAAACTAAACCCTTGTTTGGTTCAATTCCACCAAGAAATTCATTTCACTTGAAAATAAATTCCAAATGGAATTCATTTGGAAATGAATTTTTATTAATGAAGTGTGTTTGGTTCAAATGAATAGTTTATGGAATTCATTTCGAATGAATTTCATATTTTGTTATATTGTGTTTGGTATAAATCTAAAATTTAAGTTAATTTTGATTTTGGTCAAAAATACCCTTCTAAATAGATTATGTTTTTATCTTCCTTTTTTAATTTCATATTACATTATTAAAAGTGTGATTATTTAACATTCAAATTAATATTTAACTTCTTTTTAAATACTTATTAATTTCTTTTTAAATATTTCTTTTTAATTATATTTTTAAATTAATGTTCCAATTTATAAATTTTTAATTTTTAATTCAAAATTCATTAAAAAATAAAATTATGAAAACGCCATGAAAATAATTTCAACAGGTCAAGAAAATAAAAATAAAGTGGCTTCAAGAAAGATCAAGGTCATAAAGTGGACAATAAGTCGATGATATGTGAATACTTACAGCCCACACAACCACAAGCCTATAAGCTCAAATTCAGTGGGCCTGAACAGCCTTTTTCCGATGTTTAAAAAAAAAATTGCAAATGCAAATAAATAATTAATCAACTATGTGATTTGTGAAATTTTTGAGCAGAGACAATTCAATTTGCGCAACGAGTCAGTAGCATTAAACCAGAAGGAAAGGATAGAGTTAGTGAGAGATGAATTTTTTTTTAAATAAAAATAATGAATATATTTTAGTCATTTTAGAAATATAACTTTAAAATTGTGGAATTCATTTGCAAATTCCATCAATTTTATTAGAATTTCATTTAGTTATAATGAATTTCACAAATTTAAAATTATGGAATTGCAAATGAATTCTATAAGTTATTCATTTAAACCAAATACACAATATTTGGAATTTCAAATGAATTCCACAAAATTTTGTAGAATTCATTTATACCAAGCACACTCTAAGAGTTTATTCGAGTTGTTCACAAACTTTATCAGTTAATAAAAGTTAAATAATTTTAACATTATTTTAGAATTCAAACGAAATATTTAAAGAAGAATATTAACATTTTAAATTAATTACTAATTTGTAGCAATTTTTGTTTTCACTTTTTAATTTGTAAAGAATAAATTTTATACCAATATTTGCTAAATAAAAAAATAGATAGATGTTGGGAGAGTTTTGCTCTCCTCATAAGGTTCATTTGACTTGATTTGAATTATGTAGGGATTTTTTGACTATCGGATACTAGAGGTAATCACAAAAAAAATTAACAAAATTCTATAATTGTATATTTGAGTTTGTCAAATATTTCATAATTAATGTTAAATACAAAAATTTTATTTGATTCATAAAAATACTTTTAATTTTATCTTATAATGTAAAATTATGATTAATTATAGATAAAAAAAAATATGGATAAAAGCTTTACTCTATGCTGTTTTATACATTTTTTAAGGAGGAAAAAAATATGAAAACACCAAGTCGAGTATCACCTTTTTCATGATTGCTCTAAATTTTTGGTAAATTTTTAAAAAATAAACTCAATTTGAACTGCTCAGATCGGTTTAAATATACCCCTAATAATTCGATTGTATTGTCTGTTTTTTTCGATTGTATGGTTACTTTTTTTTTTCATCTAATGCACCCGATACCCGATATCCCGTAGGATCCGACTAATCTAGAGTCGATCCGGGAAGAACCCTCCTCAAGAGTTTTAAAGTAGGTGCACACTCCGAGCTCGAACCCGAGATCTCTGGTTAAGCTGGAAGAATTTCACGCCAACTCATCCACACTCTCTTGGGTGATTGTATCGTGTATTTAAATGCATTTGGAATGCTTTCATTTTTCTGTCAATTTGCCTTGCTAATCTTCTGTCAACCCTTAACACTTTTATTGATTACCTACCTTTTAGCAAATGTTCCGTTTAATTATATAACTATTATCAGCATCTAATAATCAATTTCTTTTTTTCTTTTAATTAGGTAGGCATCTTCTCGTCCAAACAACTAGTATATAGAATGTATTAAACTTGACTAATCCAGTTCAATTCGGATAGAATCATAAAGACGACTAAAATCTCTCAACAACTAATTTAACATATTCTGCATATGCCACAACTCAAATTTGAGATGTCGTTTAAAGGAGAATATATATTTACCAATTGATTTCAACAGTTGTTGGTAATTAGATAGGCATCTTTTATGGTTGTTAGTCATAGCAATTTTTTAAATTGAATTTGTATTGGTTATGGGAATGCTTATACCAAATAATTTTCTCAAACATATAGCATTTTTCTTAAATATTTTTCACACACAAGTTATTTTTCTCAAACGAAAATTCTTAAGTGCTCCCAATAGATTACAATCAACTAATAAATGAGTATAAAATACAAATATAATTATGTATATACTGACATTTGTTATTTATCCATACCCCAAGTGTAACACGCTAAAAGTACTTACTATTTATTCATAGAATAAAGCTACATGTGTTGTGTATGATTGAATGTATACAAATGACTAGAAATCCATATGCTTTAATCCTCACCTAGCTTCCACAATTGAGAGCGTCACACCATTAACAGAGTAGATTTCTGGGCGGAAATGCGATGAACTTACAGCCATCTTGGTTCTTAAATGTGAATAAGCTGGTTGTTTTGGAGAAGGCAGAGCCACATCTTCATTGCTAAGCATAGAAACAACATCAGCCATAGTTGGCCTCAAAGAAGCCTGTTCTTGAACGCAAAGAAGCCCTATGGTAATATATTTTAGCGCTATATTGTCAAAGCAACGGTCTCCTAACATCGGATCCATCAACTCCATTGGCCTCTCACTTCGCCATAAATCCCATGCCTGAATAGCAGAAATTATTAAAAGTCTCATTGAAATATATAACATTATGTTTGATACAATCTAATTTTGGTCAAAAAATACCCCTTTAGATAGAAAGATATCTAATGCGGGTTGCTATCACTCACATATCCAAGAAGAGTGAGAGAGCTGGTCTGATAGAATCCAGTATTCTTCTTGCCACTTAAGATCTCTAACAATAAAACTCCGAAGCTGAAGACATCAGATTTGATAGAGAAAATGCCTTCCAAAGCATATTCGGGAGACATGTAACCACTGCATATATACGCATATGCCTCATTACTAGATTAAAGCAAAATAAAGGTGTTGTAGCTTCAAGATTTTATTATATCAAGCAAATACACTTGTATATGTATGAGATTAATGTGCTTACTAGGTTCCAACTATACGATTAGTTGCTTGTGATTCTGATCCACCAAAAATTCTAGCCATTCCAAAATCTGATATTTTCGGGTTCATGTGTTCATCTAACAATATATTGCTGGCTTTCAAGTCTCTGTGAATTATTTGTAACCTTGAAAATTGATGGAGATATAAAAGTCCTTGAGCAATCCCTTCAATGATTCCAACGCGGGTCTCCCAATCCAGTTTTCCATGTTTCATTGGATCTGCAACTCTCACGAATTTTATGTCAATTGGAGAGAGCAAAACAATTTTTAAAAAAATGCACTAGCTTCTTTTTTTTTTTTTTTTTTTTTTCATTTCACGCCGGTAATTATATGGACATATCGAAAAATTTTATTTTTCATTGTACGATTTCAATGCTACTATTGCATCTTAGCATCTAAGAAAATAAATTTTATGCTAATATTTCACAATCTATCAAAACCATGACAATTTTATTAGACACGGAATGATATATATGCTACATTCTAAGTAAGGGTGAGCAAAACCCGACCGCCATATTTTTCCAATCAGAACCAAACCGATCGGAGTCGGGTTGGTTGTTATTTTTATACATTTATAAATTTTCGGTTCCGACCGAATAACCGAAAATTACCGTTAATAGATATATTTTTACAAACATATTTGAACAATACGACACATATGGCACATTGGTGAGGCATCTGTGAAACTTATATTAGGCTGTGGGTTTGAACATTCCTTTTTTAATGAAAAATAACTCAAAAATGTCATTGTTGAAGAAATGAAGCTTATATTAGGTTGTGGGTTCAAACCCACAAACTATATTCCTTTTTTAATGAAAAATAACTCAGAAATGTCATTGTTGAAGAAATGAAGCGTCAGTTCCACTTGGCCAGTAAGCATTTTGTTATTCTTTGTTTTTATTTATTTGTTTTCTTATATTTTCGGTTAACCCGAAAACCCGACCTCCACCAGACCAAAAACCTTCGGCTCAGTTCGGTTTTGAGTTTTTGAAAAGATTAAAACCCGACCTGCCCGTTTCTCACCCCTAATTCTAAGTTAGCAATGTAGGATCAAAGATCAGAGATAGAACGCCACGAAAGACCTATCTACACCACACACATATTTCTCTTTTTTTTTTTTTGAGAATTTAATAACCTAAAACACACATATACAACACACATTCTAAGTTAGTAAAGTGGGATCCAAGACCAGAACATTAATAGACTTTTAAGTTATGGATATCTTTTTTTTCTAAATCACCATATATATCACGATTTAAACCTTACATAAATGAGAACAACCTACTGCCAATTGATTCCACACACATATTTCTTTTTTTTTTTTTTGAGAATTTAATAACCTAAAACACACATATACAGCACAGTGACACCACATGCCATCTAACAAAATCATGGCAATTTTGTTAGTCGCGGAATGGTATATATGCTACACACACACATTCTAAGTTAGCAATGTGGGATCCAAGACCAGAACATTAATAGATTTTTAAGTTATGGATATCTTCTTTTTCTAAATCACCATATATATCACGATTTAAATCTTACATAAATGAGAACAACCTACTGCCAATTGATTCCAGCAATTGTTGGTATGGATATCTTTTATCTCAAAAATATAGTCAGCAATGATAAAAATAAAATTATAGAATGATTTCAAAAATAATAATTCTAAGATGACTTACCAAAGAGAAAAATGTCCAAACTTTTATTTGGCAAGTACTCATAAATGAGAATTTTTTCATCTCCTTCAATGCAGCAGCCAAGAATTTTGACAAGATTTTTGTGTTGGAGTCTAGCTACAAGTATTGTTTCATTTCTTAGCTCCTCCAATCCCTGTCCTGATCTTCTTGAAAGCCTTTTCACAGCTACCTCATATCCACTTTGCAATTTTCCCTGGTGTTTAAGTTCTAGCTTTAGCATCTCTTACTAATTAATGTAAAAGTTAAGCTCTAAAATTACCCACCATTTGGTTTAGTAGCTAAGTGATAGAGTGCTTATCATGAGAAATTTTGAATCACCAAGAGAAAAAGTTCTAGTCAAGCACTAAACTACGAAGTAATTAGGAATAAGTACAATTTTGATCTTTATGGTTTCGCTTTTAGAAAAAATCAGTCATGTATTTTTTAAAACATTTAAATACCTCGTATTTCAATTATTTTTACACTTTAGTACCTCCAAGCCAATTTTAAATTGTAGAACATTAAAACAATACTAGAATTCTACTGTCCGTTTAGTGGTTATCCCTCTCCAAAAACATCATGAGGTGTAGGGCTCGAATTTTGTCGTTAGTGGTTTTTAGAAATTAATTTCCACTTGATTTAAAAGAGGAAGGCTACCCCTTATAGTGCAACCCACTGATACTTAGGTCGTATAATCTGAAAAAAGAAATTAATACTAGAATTGAACTCTTACCTTGTACACAGGTCCAAAACCACCCTCTCCGAGTGTGTTTGAAGAAGAGAAGTTATTGGTAGCAGCTGCAATGCTTGAAAAATTGAACTGTGGAATCTGATTCACTTGCCTTTTACTCTTCCCTGACTTTATGTCTTCATCAGTTGATTCGTATTTGACAGCTCCAGGGGTAGTACTAAAGTCGAATGATAACAGGTCTTCCCCTGCTTTTGAAGAATATAATTATAGACATTAGTTATATACAATGGATGAAATAAAAGTTAATTTCAATTCATTTGCACAAGCACCTTCATTAGAAGCAAGAGAACAACAACATGCATACAAAAGGAGAGAATGGTTTACAGCATATGATCTATTACTTGTAACAGGATATCAAGTGTGAATAGGAATCTCACATTGGAAAAATACGAGTATGAGGAATATATAAATGGGAAGGACTTTATCCTATCTATAGACCTAATGCTTTAAGGTTTTGGATCAAGAGGTGGTGTTCCACCTATAGTTGTGGTTCTTTGGCAGGTTCATGGCGTACTCTAAGCTGCCCCAGCCTAAAAATTTGAAATGCAAGTACATTGGTGTTTTATAAGCTAGTGACGGGAACTCCATACCTTTTCTTCTGTGTTTCCTCTTCCATATCCAACAGATGAGCATAAATAAAGCAAGAACTGTAATGGAAACAGTCGATGTCGTGATAATCCACAGCTTCCTCTTATTTCCTTCTGTGTTTTTTTTTTAAAGGGAACTTTAGTAAATTAGCGTGCAGCCAAATAAGAAAAATAAGATGGAACAATAAAATAAATTTGTACAACATTGAGTTAATAACCCAGTAGTCGATCGAGTGTCTGGTTCATAGTGCAGAATGTTAAGAAATAAATTCTATTTCCCTTTACAAATTAAAAATTTTGGAAGAGCAAATTTGTTACCAAGAAAAGACAGGTTCAGTTTTTATTACTTTTACTATAGATAGAGCTCACCTGATGAAGCTAGTTTCACATGCAAATCTTCTCCACTAGGGTCATCATATGTGAGTTGTTGCATTTCGAGAAGATCTGCCTCCCATAATTTGCACTCATTATCATAAGCAAATGCAGAACAGGAGCAGTTGTTCAAGCAAGTTAATTCACATTCTCTAAATCCCGCAGCTGGCACAGTTACTGGATTTGCAGGTAGCCCTAATTTAGATATCATTATAAACTTGTCCTGAGAACCGTTACTAGTGCTGCTGCAATGTAGATTGGTTTTCCTCTTACACCCTTCAGAGTAGAACGCAATTCCCCAATTGTAAGGAAATCGAGGTTCAAATCCTGTCAAACATGAACAATAGTACTGTTCAGAACGAACCTGACAAGCAGCATAAGGTCCACAAGAGGCCTCACAACGTGCTGCTCTCGGTTGTGACCAAACAAAATTCCACGTTTTAGTTTGTTCTGACCATGCAATAAGCTGTATCTGCCCTGTGACGCTAATCACCAATCGAGCAGTAATGTTACTTGTACCATTAGTATCAAATGCAAAATAGCTCATTTTCTGGTTCGAAACATAGGTAATCTTGTACATGTTGTTAAATCTCCTTTCGGGTACCAAACTAAAATCCTCTCCATTCCAAGTTCCAGAAGTCCAACGAACTTCAGAACCTTTCTGGATCAACAACTGAGGTGTTCCATCAGGATCTGTCATGAAGGAGAAAACTCCTGGACTGGGGTCATTGTTACTATTCCAAGATACCAAAGACCAGGATTTTCCTGTACTTGTATCATAACCAATCTTCATTCCGGGTAATATAGTGTCTGTCGGAAAATCGAAACTCTGCCAAAGTGGTGTATTTGATTTTACAGCTCTCAGGACAAGGTTTCCAGAATCCAACAGTACAGCCCTAGTGTTAGAGGTGCGATTAGAAGATATATTTGTAACCTTGAAATGGACTTTACCATCCATAATCACAAGGTTCCCATCGCTAATGATTACAAAAGCCAATGATGATCCAGTAAATGGGTGATCCCGGTTCGCTATCCAAACGACAGTTCTGGACGATGTAGAGTAACGATTAATGTTCTTGTACCATATTCCTACATAGTAATTCACGGAATTTTCTGGGTGAAAAAAACCAAGTTCAAAGTTGTCACTAGCAGAACTGATGCTTTTGGAAACCGTTACAGGTTCTGCTGGTGAGATTGTGTCCAATGCAGAAAAACAGAACTGTAAACAATAACATGAAAACATCAACAGCTTAACTCCATAAACGAACCAGCCTTTTGAAGAATCTTTGTAAGCCATCGAGCATTTGAAATGAACCTGGTCAATATGGAATGTTATGAGAAAGAATATTAATTTTCAATTGGATTAAAATATGAATTGGAATGTTAGTAGCGTTTATGGCTACAGGATAGCAGAGCATTATACATATATATATATATTATGGAATTTAGTTTTTCTTATTCTTGTCAAATATATTCTTCTTATTTCAACAAAATTAAATGATTAAATAATTATTTATCTATTAAATAATTAATTATATTAAATGAATTATATGAGACTAAATGAAAATACAAACAGACATAAACAAATAACAGTAAATAATAAAAAATAATAATAACAACAGACTAATACAACTCTTTGATAGATTCAATAAATTTATTAACACAGAAATAAAATAAATAATTTTATGATGAACAAAAATGACAATAAATCATATTGAGTATTCATTTATGAATTATTTAAGTTTTAATTTTATATCTTGTCTATCTTAATTTAAATATTAATTAAACATAATACAATACTGTCAAATGTTGTCCTGTATATTTTTATCTGATCCAATTCTATCTTATCTTGTCTACTAAACCAAACACACCCTAATTGTTTGACACATGATTGTTGGATTATTAACATATAACTTAAGCATTAATTTATGGGGCTCTGTGAGAATTTTTCGCATATTAGAAGAAGAAAAGGGCCTGTCAAGTACCCTTTCAAAGGGAAGGAATTGACTGTACCAAGAGCACAGATGACGCCAGAACGCACCCTTTGTCTAAGAATAATTGACCGTTGTTTCAGGGGAACGTATGCTTCGGATTGAAAAGAAGAAAAGCAAGAAGATTGAATAGGTATAGCTCTCTTCTTTAAAACTTATGTCGTAGAAGCTGGAAGGGGTTCGTTTGTTTGGGATGAACTCACAAGGACTCGGCCCCAGGACTTCCCTCCTAGAGTGGCATCTTTTTTAAGACTCTCTCAGTGGAACTCAAAAACCGTAGCCTTTAGTGGTGTAAGTGCCTTCACTGCAGTTCTTCCAATCGTTTTATCAGTTTAAGTGATCTCTGCATCGTATAAGGCCTTTCATCCCTGTCCGCTCTTGATTTTTTTTTTTTTTTTGTTTTTTATAATATGAATGGATAGTGAGAGAATGGATTTTATAATATGAATTTTTATTTCTAAGTAAATAAATCTAGCAAAAAAGCATTCAAACTAAAGAGATGCACGAATACATTTCTTTCTCGATGCGGATCACAACTTGCTTTCATAGCCAAGCCAAGGGGCGAAGGGCAGAGAGTTCCTGGTAAGTAATCACAAATCAAATCTGAGAGGTGACTAAGAATCGACTAGCTATCTTCACTAGAGGAGTGACCCGAGCCTTTTAATGAGAGCTTAGATGTATGGTTATCCCGGTTGGGAATCAAGCTTATCAATCTAGAGGTTTCACTATAATTACTACTTCATCCATTAAAAGACATATTTACCCTCGATACCTAATTAAATTCTTATTACTCTACCATATTTCAATTTTTATTTTTTAAAAAATTCATTCACTTTTTCTTTTATACAAATATAATATTAAAATAACAAAAAATAACTTAAATTAAATTACATTACATTAAAAATTATAACTTCAACAAAAAAAAAATCTTTTGTTGAAACAGTCAACTTAAATAAAAAAAGATAAATTTATTCTAATTTAATTAAATATATAGTATTATAAAAAAATATATATATTTATTCTGATTTTATTAAATATAGTATCACACAACACTTAATTAACTTCTTGTTTTCAATTTTTTGAAAAAATTAATTTACCTTTTATACACTATTATAATATTTTAAATTATCAAAATTTAACTTATGATTTAATTAAATTAAAATTTAACAAAAAAGTTCCATTAAATTGCATAAGTATTTGCATTTTATTTTTAAGAACATTTTAAAATTAATTAAATTAAGTTGAAATTTAAAAATTAAGGGTATTTTTGAAATTTTTATAATTAATGACTTTTTAGCTTTTAACTAACGGCATATTCTAAGAATAGGGTGGGAGAAATTGTTTGACGAAGATGAAATTGAGAAGGATTTTTAGTTAAATTTTTTAAAAAAATGGACGAACTAGTAATTATGATCAAACTTTAGGAAGTAATAGTAATTATCCTAGTTACACCCAAGGATAGGATTTGTGACACATGTCTCTTTGTTACAAATTTCATTCATTAAAATTAAAGGAACATTTTGATAAAAGAACAATAAACATAATAGAACAATCAAGAAGTATTTGAATAAAATTTCATTCAAATTGTAAATTTTTTTATTACTATTCTTCAATTACGTTGACAGAATTCTTTTAATTTGCAACTCGGTGATTCGTACGCTCACTCAATGGCTTTATTTAGCCATAAATTGATTTTCTAGTCTTTGAATGAGTCTGATTGCAAAAATACTAATAGAAGTTTTACAACAAGAAAATATGCAAACTACATCAAGGAAAACCACATACATCCCATTAAAAGCTACAAAAATCTCATTAATGGCAAGAACTTCATGAAGAAAATTCAAAAATTTCAATCAAAAAATAAATAGATAAGAGATTTGTATTTACTCAAAAAATAATAAGATAAAGCAAACAAATAGAGATAGAAAGAACCAACAAATGAATTAAAAGGATGATCAGCAGAAGCCAACAGAAATTTTTTTGAGGAAAATCAAGAAATAAGAGGAAAGAGAGAAAGAAAGTGACTCGTTTTTTAATAATAATATATTTTTAATTTTAATGATTCTTTTTTTTACGCAAGTTATATTTATATATATAATTTTTCATAAACATTAATGCAATCATATATATTCTATCCAATTAACTTAATTAAGTTAAAACGAAATTTTAAAAGTTAGATAAATATTTGTTTTTAACTTATATTTTGCTTTTTTTTTTTTTTGAATTAAGCTAGATGAACTCTAATCAATTCGGTTCAATTGAACTCTAATTAATTCAATTTAATCCGGATAGAATTACAATGACGGCAAAAGTCTTTTAACAACTAATTTAACATGACTGCATATACTATTATTCAAATCCGAAACATCGTTTAAGTGAGAACAACTCCTTATTAGCTGATTTTAGTGGTAGTTGGTATCTGTATTTTTTTTCTTGTAATATAAGAATTGAACTTTTAATGATATTCATACCTTTTTTAGTTGCATATATTTGTAAAACGAAAAATAAAAGGAACAAATTAAATACTCACACTAAAAAATTATAGGAGCTCACATAACACAATATATATATCAATTACAGAAATCAATCTAGCTATATAACTTGAAAAGATAAATATATTAAGATCATCTCCAACTCACTTTTTATTTGACATAAACTGTTTATTATAAAGAGTGATTGTAAAAAATAGCACTCCAACCCACTCTTTAAAGCTAAATTATAGATTAGAGAGTGAGTTTGACTCTCTACTCTATATAAAATGTTAATTAATAGAGCTCTATTTTCCATACACATCCTTATTTTTCATTGACTTCTTTTATTACCTAAAATTTTTTTCCTCTTTCTTCCAACAATATTCAAAAATTAATATTAAATGTTTCGAGGATAAAACAAAATGAAGAGTGAAATATAAAAAATGTATTGGACTTAAATAAAATTGTTTACTTTTTATATTGAAAAATACCTTAAGATGTTCTTTATTACCTAAAATATACTCTTTATTTTAAAGAGCACCATTGTAGATGCTCTAAAAGTTCGAAAGGATCAAGAAAGCAAAAAGAAACACAAATAAATTAACAAGTAATTAAGAAAATGGTACCTTGAGATGAAAGTGGAAAAATTTTAGACTATTCTGAATCTGATGATGGTCCAGAGAAATGCTGAAGTACTGATGAATTGTGCTTCTTTTTTTGGTTGAAATTGTGCTTCTTTCAAGGAAGTATATATATATATATATATATATATATATATATAGTAGCAGAGGTGTCGTTAGTGCCCAGTGGATGAATGTATGAGGCAGCATTTAAGTCATGATGCAAGTTGCCAGGGTCCGCTCCAAAACTATATTATCACATTTAATTTATTGGCCCTCTCAAGAGTTTATTATTAATTAACATAAATTGAATGTTTCAAAAAAAAAAATTAACATAAATTGAAGTCATTTTTAAATTTCTGTATAAGATAAACTACTTTTTAGCAAAATTTTCTTTTAAAATCATTTTAAAGTGTTCCATTATACAATTGTTTTCCATAAGAATTCTTATTCGTGATATAATATTTTATAATTAATGTTTGTACATAAATGAATAATAAATTGTTAGTTTACATAGTGCGTATGTGTTTATATATAGGCCTAATAGTAACAAAAATTACAACCTCTTCAATCTTTTGCATATTTATATTAAACTTTAAAACTTAGCAAAATTAATTCAATTTAACATATTATTTATAATTTTAGCATAATTACACTTTAATAAAAAATTTAAAATATAAAACACATACATGACACATTTGAGTTGGATTAGCTAATTTTATTATCATGGTACAATTAATATTCATATGAAGACTAAAAATTACATAAAAAATAGATGAATATAGTCTTTACAAATTAAATAAAATTTTCTCATTTTCAATCTACATTTTTTAAAATTATATGTCAAATTAGGTTTTATTTTCACCAAATTACAGTTGTGTTAAAATTGCAAATAATATATATGTCAAATTAGGTTAGTTTTGCCAAATTTTAAAATTTGGTATAAATTTACAAAAGTCAAAAAGATTGTGATTTTTAAAATGAAGAAAGTTATAATTTTAGATAGAGAAAATATATTTTTCAACTCAAATTAATAAAATTTTATCAATTAGTCAAATGTTTGAAATAGTTAAGAGTCTACTGATGGATAAGAAAATTTGAAAAATTAGTATCGAAGGGAAAGCAATCCTAGTGGAATAAAGATAATTAAGATATCAAGATTTGCAATCCTAGTGGAATAAAGATATTTAAGATATCAAGATTTGTAAACTTTGCATTTGTTTTATGATAATAATGTATTGAAATTTCTAGCAAAGAAGACTAACTAAAAGTGACATTTAACAAATGTCGCCGAAAATTAATAATTAAAGCAACATCTAGTAGACCTTTTCTTTCTTATGTTTTTTTATAAACTATACTACTTTTCTTATCAGAAAATGAAAAGTTAATAGAAAAAAATTGGCAAAAAAAAAAAAAACTTTTTTACTAAATTATAGATCTACTTTAAATCTTCATTCGAATAAGGAAATTATTCATTTAAATCTTCCTACTAAATTATAGATCGACTTTCACTTTTACACAATTTTTTTAACGGAGAAGGAGAAAATAAGAATGGGACTCTTAATCTATTAATGTCTCGAAGTGAGTTATACTATTAGACTATTCAATTTTCGGTCATTTTTATACAAATTAAAAAAGGAAAAATTACTAATACCCCCTAAGGTTTGTCCAAACTAACTATTTCATCCTTGCTTTTTTAAAAGTCAATTAAATACCCCCTGAAATTTGATTCCCTTTAATTATTTGCCCCTTCCATTAAATTTGTTCATTATAATCCATTAATTTTAGGTTTTAAAGTGGGGTGGAGATAAAAAGTTTTTCTTAAATCCTAAAATGCCCTTATATAATTGAGTACAAATAGAATAATTTCATTCACACAAATTTTATTTACCTCCTTTCATTCCTCTAATTTACCTACTTCCTCTCTTTCTTTCTTTTTCGTAAGAAGCTGAAATAGAGATTAGCGTTTTGATTTGTAGGCACAACAATGTCTGAATGAAGCAGAATAGGAGAAAGTAGTTAGGAAGGACAATACTTGAACATGAATTGCAGTTGTGGAAAGAAGGCTGGAATCAAGATTTTGCGAAAAGGATCAAAACAAAAACCACTTGTACTAGTACTGTATATCTGAAAAATGCACATGATTTCTTGGTTGGTGTTGGCTAGCTGTCACATTTCCATCGAGTCAAACATGAAACAGCAGTCCTTATCTTTGATAAAGGACCAATCTGCATAACAACAATACATTTGCTCTCCTCAATGACATAAAAGATGATATTATGAATTTGTAGATTGAAAATCAAAGGCTATTTGAGAAAATTGAAGAATTTGAAGTTGGGCTTCATTACGTGAGGAGTTTACTTATAGGATTTGTTATGCTGTTAGTCATGTTATGCGCTACTATTTTGGTTCTTCTTAGTAGGATTTAAAAACTATATGAATTGTTGATTAAGTAGTGAAGGGACTTTTGAGGGGAAAGCTTTTTGTAAGCAAAAAGTGAGGTGTAAAAGATGAGCATTTTTTTGTTAAATATGGGATGAGTGAAAGCTTCTTCTTAAATGTTATGTAAGTGCTAGTGGTTGTATGTAGGTAGGCAGTGAAGTAAATAGTTGTTAGGTCCTTAAGTTATGTAAGTTCTAACTGTTGCTAAATTATATCAATGCAATAGTCTTCGACTTCAAATTTTCTAGCATTCAATTTCTCAACAATTTGACAAGTCTAAGAAGCCAAAATGAAGAAAATAAAATAAGAAAAAAATAATAAATATGACAAGTCTGAGAAGCATCAAGTTTCATTTTCATAGTAAAAAAGTTTGATAATAATTGTACTTAAGCATTATATGCTACAACAACTTGTTCAATACAATGTCCAAGTACAACTCCCAAAATAAATCACATCTTGTGACAACCATCATCATCCAAAAAATACATTGTTAGTTTGCCATCAACACTCAATTTGGCATCAAGTTAAGCAACCAAAAAATACATTGTTAATTATCCAAAAAAGATATGTCAATTTTCCGAAAAAACTCAATTTGGCATCAAGTTAAGTCATTATGTTCCCAAATGTGGCCTCCGTCTTGTTCAATTACCACTAGAAGTATATCCTCCTTGGCTATAAGAGGTCTGTCTTAAAGTTCTTGATAAGGCATGCCTTGGAGTATTGCCTTCACTTTGAGGAGCCTGCAGAGTAATAGAAGCATTAAGTAATCTCAAAAATATATTCAAAATAAAAAAATAAATCTTAGTCATGTACAACACTAACCCTTATATCAAGTGGAGCTCTTTGGCAACCTCTTTTGTTGTGACCTAGTTGGCCATAATTCTGACATCTCGCAGTACATGATCTTTTCCTTGCAATTGAAGGGCCAGTTTTACCTTCCTGGCTTGATTTATTTACTCTAGACCTACCTAGTAACCTTTTCAATGATAGAGGGAACATATGCAATGAAGTGTCCTCAGTTTCCAAGTCCATTTGTGGGAAAGGATATATAGCACTGCTATACGCTTTCAGGTACCTCTGAATAAAGTGATAATCATCTACATAATCCTCTGGATTCTCTCTTTTATATCCAATGCAGAGGGCTGCATGCTTACAAGGAATTCCTAAAATATCCCACCATTGACAGCTACACTTCTTATCCTTGAGGTGAACTGTAAACCTCACTTTTCCCTCATTAACCTCATATTCATCATTTCTACCTGGCATCAATTTGCATGATCTACTTGCATTAATAACTTATTTGAGGTTATCTTTGCTTGAAGTGTTAGTTTACCCTCCCAAGAGCATCCTTTAGCATACCTCTTATGAAACTTAATCATACTTTTTTGTCTAAAAATATCAAAGATTTGCACAATAGGAAGCCCTCAAATTTTTCCTAACTAGCTATTAAAAGACTTAGTCATGTTATTTGTATAATGTTCACTCTTGGAGGTTGTAGAGAATGCATGTCTAGACTAACTAGCAAATGGTATTTTTACTAAGTAGTCAAAGGGTTTACCACCACCTATGCTTTTCTTTTCTTTCATTGTTGTACAAAATTCATACCCATAATATGCTTCTGGCAGGTCCCCAAAAATATTTCTTGAGTCCTAATGAAGCAAATTTTCTACAAAAATTCATAAAAATGTGCCTACGACAAAATTTGTGGTCTGTTGTAGGAAAGCTAATCTTAATTGCATCAATCAGACCTTGAAAACTAAAATGAAATCATATTAATATCAACACCACCATTAATGAAAATCAATATGTAACTTAGCTGCAAAATAAACAAAATTTACCTTTTGTTTGTTTGACATAAATGTGTAATATTTCACATCTTCTTCACCACCAATGTTGTCTTTCAAGCAATCAAGAAAGAATAACCAAGAATCTTTACATTCTCCTTCAACAACTGCAAATGTCAGTGGCATAACACCTTTATTTCCATCAATTGCCATGGCACTTAAAGCACAACCCCCAAATGGACCTTTTAAATGACAGCCATCAAGGCCAATGAAAGGCCTACAACCTTCTAAGAAACTTGTCTTCATTGCTTCGAAACACAAAAAAACTCTTTTGAACATTGGAATATCATCTAAATTATGCCTATCATAATGTTGAAATTTGATAACTATTCCAGGGTTAATCAATCTCAGATTTTCCATATACTTCTTCAAATTCTTGATTGACTCAGAGTGGGATCCCTCATTTTACTCTTTAGCCAATAATTTGGCTTTGTATAACTACCACCTTGTAGGTTTAATTTCCCATTTTTCTTTCATTTTCTTCTTCATTAACTCGTAGCTCATTATTAGGTCAACTGCTAACAACTCATTCAAATTGTCTGAAATTCATCTTGTTTTTGTATTTGGATTTTTGTTATCTACTGGTCTAATGCACTTATGCTCACCACTCAGTGTCTTAACCATAAAAGTATCCTTGTTACTTAAGCATGAAGCATGCAATCTCCAATCACAGAATCCTCCATTCTCATTATCATTCTTTTTCCATTCCAAGATATAACCTCCTTTAACAACATAGTCTCTGAGCACCCTTCTATAATGATAGACATCATCAAATACATCCCTTTTGAAATATAATTTCACCATCATTCAAGGGTGAAAATAGGATAGCACCCATCCCCTTAAAAAGGTTTAAATTCCTCTTAAGTAGGACTCTTTTACCCCTAGGTTTCTCTCCATGTTCTCCCTCATCTTCATTATCAGCATCACTTAATTCAATAACAGTTTCTTTATCTAAACCTGTATTACTCAGGTCTTCACTATCATTTAGCTCTTTATATCCCCCCTCACCATCTTGCTCATCATCTTTATCATCCGACTTACTGCTTTCAGAAATTTCAGGATTAGCATTCTTCATTCAATCAGAATCATCATTATCAGAAAAGCGGTACTCATTATCATTAAATTGATAACAAGTACTCTTATCAACACCCACAATAGTACCAGCCCTCCTAAACACCCTTCGTGCAACTTTTCTCCTCATATTTTGCTATCTACTAGTGCCATCACCCGTACCCATAGTATTACCTCTACCCCTCCCCCTGCTACCATCCCTGCCTTTAACATTGTGAGCAATTGTATTAGAAATATGTTCTGTGCCCATCCTATTAGTTGAAAAAGCTGGCTCAGGATTAGGCATGTCCGCTTCAACTAAATTAGAAGCAGGGATAATCCCTTGTTCATCTTCCTCATGCTCGTCACCAGCTTCTTTCTCAATTTCTTGTATAATCTCTTCCTTATGCTCTTCGTCAACTGCTTTCTTAGGTTCTTGTATAACCTCATCCTCATACTCTTCTGTAAAGAGGTCATGCTAAGTAAATATTACTTCTTCATATGCACTTTCATCACCAAGTTAATTGACAGGTCCCTCCACATCTTCATCAGCCTCTAAAGCTATCAACTTAATCACCTCACTGCCTCTATGAACAGTACCAATTTTGGTTAGATTTGTAGCACTCCCATCAACTTCAGCATCCTTTATCCTTGACATCTTTTTAGCACCATTATTTTCAGCACTGTAAAACTCATGCTTTTCTGTACTCCCACGAACATTACGATCAATTTTTATTAGGGCATGAGACTCATACGCATATATTCCAGTTTTTGGTTTTTTCTATACTTATGAAACATCAGCATCACATCAGCATCCCCTCTTAAATATTATTCTTGATATGTGATCACATTCAAAAAATCTAACCTAATATCAAATAGTTTATGACAATCATCCATTAAATTGAAATAACTATATCTATCAGGGTCAACATAACATATTTCTTTCTCAACTTCATCGAATTCCACAGTGAGATGGTATTCTTTGGCAAATTTTAACTGAAAAAAGAAAAACCATATGTTAATAATGTATTCAATCCTTGAATTTATTTTATACTCATAACCGGCGGAGAAAAAAAACCACTTTGTTAACTACATTAATCTAATTAGAAAAATCCTAACTCTAATTTCATTTCCAAATTTGAATAGAAAACCCTAAATCTAATTGAACCCCTTTTTTATATGAACAAGCAAACTCCAACAGGTATGGGCATTAGCTTTTTCTTAAAAAAAAAAAAAAGAAAGCCATTTATGATTCTTACAAAAAATCAAATGCAATTGGTATTCACTTTTCTATTACATTTGAGTAATCCATTTCTTTTGTTGGCTTTTAGCACTTCATGGACCACAAATACACACAGTCAATATCAGGATAAAGTGAAACAATCATGGATTAAAAAATGAGAAAAAGCAACAACAAAGATTGAACTACTCAACCAGTAGAATAGAATACTGTAATAAGGAAAAGAATGAAGTATTCTAAGGGTATCATATTTTTTTTTTTTACACAATGGGCAAAATAGTAATTGCATCTCTATTTAACGGATTGTAATGAAAATATCTAACAGAATGGGCAAATAGTTAGGGGTATTTAATTGACTTTTAAATAAGTAAGGACGAAATAGTTAGTTTGAACGAACTTCAGGAGAGTATTAGTAATTTTCCATTAAACAAATAGATAATTTATTTAGTTGAAGCATATTTTTCGCCATATATTTATTAATGATAGACATTAATATTTTTCCCTATTTGAGAAAGTAGGGACCTATTAGTTTAGAAATTCAACTCTTGCCAAACTAAACATAAGAAATTTACATTTTTACTCACTTTGTTCAAATACATTATATACAGTAGTCCTGAGTTCTAGCAAGTTTGAAGACCAATCAATAAAATTCATTATTTAAATAAAGTGATAAAAACTAAAATATAATATCACATGGGTGAACTCTAAATGACTTAATATTATTGACTTGTTTTTTCAAGTCATCAAAGGTCATAATCATTAAAATTTCTCCTTTATTCTTGCATTTTTGCAAATCAAACCACAATATAATGTATCTAAAAATATATAATTTTATGCTAATGACTAACCATTATTTGATTAGGTTTGCAAGCGTAAAATGATGATGATGATGATTTAGATTGTTCATTATTCATAAAGAAAAAGCTAACAGATTTGGGTTTAAATTCAAATGTAGCTTCGAGGACATCCCAAGCAAAAGGGTTACTTCATGTTTCTGGTGAAAGAAGTTTTAAAGAGTGTATATTGTGCGATAATGCATTAATTAATATAAGCACTTTTATTATTAAAATGTTTTATCTATGCCATTTCTACATAATAAAGTTTGGTTGAAATCTTATATTAATTATGTATGTTTTGATTTGTCATGTAATGAATATAGAATCAATATATATATATATATATATATAAATGTTATATATTATTAAAATGTTTTATCTATGCCATTTCTACATAATAAAGTTTGGTTGAAATCTTATATTAATTATGTATGTTTTGATTTGTTATGTAATATATATATATATATATATATATATAATCTATAATCTATATAAATGTACGAAGGAGAGGGGGGACAGGCAAAATTACAAAAAAGTATTCACTCATTATTATATAAAAATTGGATAATTTAGTCATTTACTAATAAAAATTAAATTAAATTAATTAAAATGTAATTCTAATTTAATTGAAAGTATATTTCATATTCTAATTAGGTTAACTTCTATTTTATATCTCTAATAAAAATTAAACTAATTAATATATAATTCTAATTTAATTAAAAGTATGTCCTATTTTAATTAGGTTAACTTTTATTTTTTCTCTAATAAAATTAAATTAATTACATTTTTAACAGTAATTTTTTTAATAATATATATTTTTTCTATTTTAATTAGATCTACTTATATTGTATCTAATATAAATCAAATTAGAGTTAAAATTTAATTAATTAATCTTTATCATTTACTTAGTAGTTGAAATAAAAAATTTCATTAAATTACTTTTTGAGTAAATAAAAGTAATAATATTAAGAATATTGAAGAAATTCAAATAAAAAATTTAGTAAAATTGTTATAAATTATAAATTTAATGAGTTTGTAATATTTAAATTTTTATATAAAAATAATTTTTTATTATTTTTAAATTTTTTTATTAAGAAAATAATTAATAATGTTTTATTATCTTATGATTAATTATGACCATAATATGTTTTATATAAAATTAGTTATAGAGTTGAAAAAA
>CATIWK010008795.1:0-11733 GCA_949634005.1 Mallotus japonicus | reverse complement strand
TCCTAAATACCAGTATTGCCTTGTGTTACCAAGATATAGTTTAACAACTCGTCCTGTGCTGGGATTGCACACAACTCTTCTCCAGTTGCAACAGTCATCAGAATCCAAGAACTCCAAAGAAGAGAGAAAAGTATCATTAAGGGAGATAAAGAATGACTTGAGTTGTACGAGAGCAATTCTCTCACTCTCCAAACAACCATCACACCTCCACATTTCTTGTGTATCTATTAAGATAATCGTCATCATCATTAACACTGCTACCCAAGAACAGTCCTTAATTCCCCTCATTTTTTTTTTTTGGCTTAATAATGCAAAATTAAGCCTCTTTGCAGTGCTAAACCCACCTTCCACCCTTCGTATAGCGATTTTGTGGCCTCGGAACTTGGAAGTCTTCTTGCTGATCCATATCCTTGACATTGAACAATGTAATATTGAGGAATTTTCATTTTAATCAGTCTCAATTTTCAAGATGGAAGACTAATACATTTAATTTTAGCTCTTGATTTTGACAAAATTTGAATTTTTTATATCATTTTTGGGGAAAGGTCCAATTTGCACCCTAGGGTTGTACCCTAAGAGCAAATTGGACCCTCTGTAAAATTTTGTCTCAATGTGGAACTCCACGTTTGAAAATTGGAGCATATTGGAACTTTACTGATTACAATGAAATCCTATAACTTTTTTTTGGTACAATTAAGTCCTATAAAATAATAAAAACCTAATTTTAACGGATACTAACAAATTAAATTGATAATTTTTTTTAGAAATATATATATAACCTAATTATTAAATTTTAAAAAATTTTCAACCTAAAAAATATTTTTTAAAAATTTTAAAATCAAGTCATATAAATTTCAAAAAATGACCAAATTTATTCGTTAACATAAATAGTGAATTGGTAATTGACCTAAAATTTAATTTAATTAGTTGAATAAAAAAAATTATTTATCAATTATTGTGTAGGTTTAAAAATTATTGTGTAAATTTAAAAATTTAAACCAATGAATAAAATTTAAAAATTTTTATTCAACCATTAAAATTAAATTTTAGGTCAATTATCAATTTGATAATTTAGAAATAATTTTTTTACATATAAAAATCTAGGATGAAATCCCAAACTCTTAGGGTCATGTTAACGGAGGTCCCAATTAACATAAAAAAAAAACACATTTTCTTGATAATTCAAAGAAAAAACATTTTCTTGATAACCACCATTGGATAATAAAATACATTTTCATCTAATGGTGATAAAAAAGTAAAACAAAAGTAATTAAAAAGGAAAGTTATCATAAAATTCCCCTTTTCAATTTATGATAATTTTTTTAGGGAATAATAATTAAAAATTTAGAAATATATATAGAACCTAATTATTAAATTTTAAAATTTTTGCAACTTATAAAATAATTTTTTTACATTTTTCTTAAATTTTTAAAAATTATAAAATTAAGTGATATAAATTTCAAAAAATGACCAAATTAATTCATTAATGTAAATATCAAATTGATAATTGACCTAAAATTTAATTTTAATGGTTGAATAAAATTTTTTTATTCATTAGTTTAAATTTTTAAATTTACACAATAATTTTTAAACCTCCACAATAATTAATAAATAAATATTTTTTGTTCAACTATTAAAATTAAATTTTAGGTCAATTAGTAATTCACTATTTATGTTAACGAATAAATTTGGTAATTTTTTTGAAATATATATGACTTGATTTTAACATTTTTAAAAATTTAAGAAAATTTTTTAAAAAAAATTTAAAAATTATTTTTTATTTTGAAAAAATTTTAAAATTTAATAATTAGGTTATATATATATTTCTAAAAAAAATTATTAATTTATTTTGTTAGTATCCGTTAAAATTAGGTTTTTACTATTTTTAGGACTTAATTGTACAAAAAAAAAGTTATGGGATTTGATTGTAATCAGTAAAAGTTTCAATATGCTTCAATTTTCAAACGTGGAGTTCCACATTGAGACAAAATTTTACAGAGGGTCCAATTTGCTCTTAGGGCACAACCCTAGGGTGCAAATTGGACCTTTCCCCCTGGGGAAAATAAAGTTGAATCCAACCTAAACTCGTAGCTAATAATACATTTTAAATTTAAAGATCCATTTATTTGTAGAAAATATTTTATCTTTGAAAAATATTTTCAAAAGAAAATATTTTTCTATATTTAGCTACAACATTATAAAACAATTAGAAAATATTATCTTTTGTTTTTTTTTTTTGGAAAAAAAAATATTATCTTTTGTGATATCAACACTTTTTATTATTCAAATGATCTCTTTGTAATGAGCCTTTTTTTTTTTTTTTTACAAATTCTCTTTTTATAATGGATCTAATGTATTAATATAAAATTTATATAATAATTAATCTATACAAAAGAATGAAAGGAAAAAAGAAGGGGATGAGAAAAAAATGAAAAATGAAAATAAAAAAAGAGGGAAAGGAGAAAAGAAGGAGAGAAGCCCAAAAAAAATAAGGAGAATATATATATATATATATTAAATGTTGAGCTTTAAAGTCATTAAGTCAATTGTCATATTTGAATATTTACCATAAAATCTAATGTGTCAAATTTTTAAAATTAAATCCTTATTTTATTAAAAATAAAATATTTATTATAGTTTTTTAGTATTATTTTTTTAACGAAAACACTATTATACATATTTTAATACTACTCAAATTCTAAAAGTTTTTATATAATACGTATTTTTTAATCTCAAATTACTCAATCATTTTTCCTAAACCATTAGAATTTCTATTTTTAACTAAAACACTATTATACATGCTCCAATAGTAATTTAATAGCCTCAAAATAAATTCTATTATATTAAAAAATAATGGCAATAAAAATTAAAAAATAAAATTAATGTAATATATTATATTTTTAATTTATTTAGTTACTTTATTCTCTTTATAAAAATTATTATTTTAAAATATATATGTTTATTGTTGACCTTAGGTTTATTCAATCTCTAAAGTTTTGACTTTAACAATTAATTTGAATAATCTAATGTGTTTGTTTAAGTGTGCTTTAGATTCAATTGAATATAGAGAATCAAAGTGAAGTAATTCAAATCTTTAATTTATCAAAATATTGTAAATAAGTCTCTATAAAGTTCAAGACTCATTCGGGACAATTCAAGACTCAAAACAAGTTCAATTCTAGCCTATAGTGGTCCCTCGTGGGCAAGGCTCACGACCTGGAGCCTTGCTCACGAGCTGATGGCATCAAAGGGGTGTCAAAGTGAAAAGAAGTTAGAGCCCCTCACGATCGTGAGGAGCCCTCTCCAAGTCGTGACTAGCTCGTGACTAGTCATCCAGGCCATAATCAGAAGGAGTTTTAATAAGCCAAAGAGACAGAGCCCTCACGACTTGTCCTTAGGGTCGTAAGCAACTCATAACTGAGCCTCCCTGTAATGCACAATGGTTACCTGCCACTCCAACGACATTTTCATCAGTCACGACCTGAAGCCTATCCTCACGGCTGTGAGCGGATGTTTCTCTACAAAAAGTTGTCTTACACTAAATGCAACTTGGAGAAGCTTGAAGATGACATTAATGGTTTCAATAGCCATATTTTTTATGCTCAACTATAAAAACAAGCTTTGGAGACTCATTTATAAGTTACACAATTTGTTAGTTGAATTTTCTCTCCTAAGCATTCAGTGAGCATTAAATTTTTCATCTAATCTCTTTGTATTTGTTAATTCTTTTGAGAGTGGCTTTGTGTGTTAGAATAGAACTCTTCTTCTTCTATTTTCTGGGATTTTTGAAAAGGGAAGTGTGGTTCCATTTTTGTGTGAAAGGTTGAAGTGTTTGCTTATTGAAACACTTGAGAATTGGGTTAAAGAGTGATCCTAAACTCTTGATTGTAAGGTTAGAGTTGAGCCTAAAAATCAATCTAATAGAATAGATTGTGGTGATTTAAAAATCCTAACTTGGAAGAGTTAGGTGGAGACATAGGTTTGTTGATAAACCGAACTCCTTAAGTGTTTGTGTTATATCTTTCTCAATCT
The DNA here is from genome assembly GCA_949634005.1 of Mallotus japonicus. NCBI lineage: Eukaryota > Viridiplantae > Streptophyta > Magnoliopsida > Malpighiales > Euphorbiaceae > Mallotus > Mallotus japonicus. The sequence goes on along the minus strand of CATIWK010008795.1, from coordinate 7,701 downwards.
TTAATCCTTCCTTAATTTTCTTAATTTTCTTTTAAATTCACAAAAGCCCTATTCACCCCCCCTTCTCTAAGGCTATTACAATTAGTATCAGAGCGTGGGTTCTAAGTACTTAATTGCTAGAATTCAAGATCATGGGGGGTGAATCTTTAAATTTCTCATCCCTTAGACCCTTCTTTGATGGGAGTGACTGCCCACATTGGAAGTTCAAAATGGAATTGTACTTAGATAGTGAATAATCTGATGTGTTTGTTTAAGTGTGCTTTAGATTCAATTGAATATAAAGAATCAAAATGAAGTAATTCACGTCTTTAATTTATCAAAATATTGTAAATAAGTATCTACAAAGTTCAAGACTCATTCGGGACAATTCAAGACTCAAAACAACTTAAATTCTAGCCTATAGTGGTCCCTCATGGGCAAGGCTCACGAGCTGGAGCCCTGCTCATGAGCTGAAGGCATCAAAGGGGCATCAAAGTGAAAAGAAGTCAGAGCCCCTCACGATTGTAAGGAGCCCTCTCCAGGTCATGACTAGTCATCCAGGCCGTGAGTAGAAGGAGTTTCAATTAGCCAAAGAGGCTGAGCCCTTCACGACCTGCCCTCACGGTCGTAAGCAGCTCTTGACTCAGCCTCCCTACAATGCACAACGGTCACCTGCCACTCCAACGGCTACATTTTCATCAATCACGACCTGAAGCCTGCCTTCACAACCGTGAGTAGCTGTTTCTCAGCAAAAAGCTATCTTACATTAAATACAAAATAGAGAAGCTTGGAGACAACATTAATGGATTTAACCACCATATTTTTTATGCTCAACTATAAAAACAAGCTCTAGAGACTCATTTATAAGTTAAACACTTTTTTAGTTGAATTTTCTCTCATAAGCATTCATTGAGCATTAAAATTTTCATCTAATCTCTTTGTATTCATTAACTCCTTTGAGAGTGGGTTTGTGTGTTAGAATAGGAACTCATCTTCTTCTATTTTCTAGGATTTTAGAAAAGGGAAGTAAGGTTTCATTCTTGTGTGAAAGGTTGAAGTGTTTGCCTATTGAAAAACTTGGGAATTGGGTTGAAAAGTGATCATAAACTCTTGATTGTAAGGTTAGAGTTGAGCCTAAAACTCAATCTTGTAAAAATCAATCTAATAGAATAAGTTGTGGTGATTCAAAATCCTAACTTGGGAGAGTTAGGTGGAGACATAGGTTAGTTGATAAACTAAACTCCTTGAGGGCCTCCCCCCCCCCCCCCCCCCCCCCTGGCGGGGCTATTACATTTATTCAATATAAAAAATTTTAATTATTTTATATCTAAAATACTACTCTTCTTTTCCACTGGAAATTATGTCTTTTATTCTAATTAAAATATCCACCTTTTATTCAATTAAAAACACATTTGTCTTTTTATTTAAAGTAAGTAAAAATGTGTAACTTATCAATTATCTCTATTTTTTATTTTATTTCTGAAATTATTATTATTACTATACATATTAAAAAATATATATATATATGTACTTTTAATAAAAAATTATTAAATAAAATTATTATTATAATAACTTTTAAATTTTCACTTTTATATTTAATTAATTTTTAATTTTAAATTTATTAAAATTCGTTGAGAATTATATTAAAATGTTTATATTATTTAAAGTCCGCGCAACGCACAGATTCACGACTAGTAAAAATAAAAAATGAGGAAAAGGAAAAAAGAAGGAAAGAAAATAAAAAATAAGGAGAAAATAAAAAAAGGAAAGAAGAACAAATGAGACAAGACAAAATAAGGAGAAAAAAAAAGGAAAAGAAAAAAGAGAAGCGAATGAAAAAAAATAAGGATAAAATAAAAATACTGATGTTGAAACTTGAAATAAGAAATATAGGCACTTTAGGTAAATTTCTCTTTTTTTTTTTTTTTGAAATAAAATTTCTCTTATTTTTAAACGTTGGAAAATAACTTCTCATTCTGATGATGAGAAGTTATTTTTCTTTAACTAACAATTTATTTTACTTTAACTTATTTTTTTTATAATCCAAATACTAAAAAATAAGGAAAAATATTTTTCAAATGAATATTTTCCACAAACAAATAGTGCATAAGAAGGATAAATTGACCCAAAATTTACATTTGATTTTTTTATTTTTTTTATTTAATTTTTTTAAATTAGATCATATTGAACTTTTTTTAAAAAAATTGTTACAATTAAGTTTTATATATTAAAAATTTTAATTTTAATATTTGATCATTAAATATTAGTTCAATTTGATTGTAAAATTTTAAAATTTTTTTAGCATATAAAAATATTTTCAAAATTTTTTTAAATATTTAATAAAAATATTTTAAAAAATTTTAATTTATTAAAATGTATATCACTTACTTTGTATTAATTTTTTATAATATTTAAATTTTATAAAAACTTTTAAATTTATAGAAAAGTTCTTCTTAAAATTTTTTTAAATTGAAATAAAGCTTGACTGGAAAAAACATTAACAGAAAATTAAAATTAAAAATAGAAAAACTATTGTTGTTAAAGATTGTTATATGTTATTGAAGTTATGTATCGTTTGTGAATTATGATTTCTTGAGTTGTTGACAATCCTCCTCTTTTTCAGAATCTCCATAGTAATAATTCTCCCACTAGACACTCTTCACATATTTCTCTCTCAGCTCCTTCACTTGGGTGCTCTACTTAGCAGTACAGCTCCATTAACAACTGTTTATTCATTACTGTGAATATCGCCTCCATTACATCACCAACTTTTTTTTTTTTTTTGACCAAAACTTCTGTCATTTCTTTGGTCAAAAAAAAAAAAAACTCTTCTGTCATTTCAATTGAAATTAATTAATTAATTATTTTGGTCTGAATCATCTATGAGTATTGAATTTCAAGAAAATTAAAAATATGGTGCAAACAGATATATATATATATATATATATATATGATCAATTATATGATAATTAATATATAAAAAATTAATTAATAAAAAGATAAAATTAATAAAAATCATTAAAAAAACAAATAATTAATTAATTTTAATTAAATAAGTGATTAATTAATAAATATTCTTTGGATTTTTTTTATGGAAAATTGTTTTAAGGAAGAAAGGGTTTTTTTTTAAGAAATTTTTGTTCTTATCTTTAAATTTTTGTGCTTAATTATATTTTATTCATAATATTGAATGACCATATTTGACAAAATTATAGATAAGATTTTACAAAATAAAGATATTTTACTAAAATTATATCTAATATTTTAGGAAACTTTGAAATTCATGTATTAAAAAAATACATTATAGCCATCATATTTAGTATTAATTGATTCGTGCCAAAAATTATGCTTATGATCATTACTATAAGATTATGACACAGATTAATATGGAAGAATATTTTCAGAATATGAGAAAATCATTATTCAGATTTGTAAGAATATTTCTACGTAATTGATAGTGTTGTACTCCTGTTTTAGAAATAAACAGAAATTATATATCTGTTTATTTCTAAAACAGGAGTACAACACTATCAATTAAGTAGAAATATTCTTACAAACCTGAATACTGATTTTCTCATATTCTGAAAATATTCTTCCATATTAATTTGTTTATTATATTTTTGTTTTGTTTTTCACCAAAGGAATTTGCAATTGAATTGATTTAATTAATGCAATAATTAACAAAAACCAATAAATTAAGAAATTCATATTTTTGCTAGTAAACACTGAACTAAAATGGTAACAATTTGCAATAAATTCCAATATTAGATTCGATTAAAAAAAACAAACAAAAAATAGTTATATCAATTACAATAAAAAAAACTTATTTCCTATTAAGGGATTAATTTGAGTGTCTATATAAACAAATATCAGAATTCACATTATAAATTATTATTATTGTTATTCTCTTTTTTATTAATTAATTAATCAAGCCCTTATCCTTGTACTATCAGAGTTAAGTAATGGCTGCACATCAAGAAAAAATTATTTCAATTGTTGTTATTGTTGTGGTAATGCTATGTGCAACGAAGATGAATATAGTAGTCGGGCAGGCTGCTGATGGCAGCGTATGCTGCGGGGAAGTATATCCTATGTTTCATCCATGCATAGGAGCTACGGAGAAACAATGTGACGATTATTGCAAATCTCAGCTATGCAACGGAGGTATTTGTGTCGTCCGTGAGCGTAACGGTAACCAGCTCCATCTCTGCCATTGTACTTGCTAATTAATCAATCTACTACTAGCTCCATGCATGTATGACTCCAGTGAAAAACTTATCATTATCGTACTATATAATAATAAATTTGATCCTCTTGATTTATATATATTTGTCTTGCAGTTTTCTTTATTCACTTACATAATGCATGAAGTGACAAAAAAAAAAAAAAAAAAAAAAGGGATTTTTAAAGACAATGGAAAGTTGTAAAATTTTTGCTGCGCATTTCGCCACAATTCCTATTACTGGTACTAGCATCAATCCTGCTAGGAGCTTTGCTCCTGCTGTTATCTACAACAATCAGAAGATTTGGGATGATCAGTTATGTCCATTTCTTTTCTTTACACCTGCTATACTATCACAACAAGCATTTTTATTTTTTTGGACAAACAAGACTTACTGTTTATGCACCATTGTTCAGGCAATTGCTGACTGAACAAGATCCATGAACATGTTTATACGACACACACACCACAATCAAACGATGTGGGATCCAAATGACCAGCCCCGGCACCTACAACAAGCATTTTTATTTGATATTTTAGAAAATTTAAAGGGAAAAGGGTTCTTTAACACGTTTGTTGAGGCATACAGCTAAACTAAATCATTAGATGTATGGTATATATTTTAAATGTTTGACACTTAATCAATAAAAATGTAATATGTTGTTGAATTGTGTAATATAATACATCAAAGCAGATTAAAATCAGAGACCATGTTTCAAGCAAAATCAGTAAAATATATAAAATCTGATTATAAAATTTTTTAGCATATAAAAATTTTTTCTAAAAATTTATAAAAAAATCTTTTATGAAATTTTAAGCCTATAAAAATTTTTAATTTTTTAAAATGTATATCACTTGATTTATGAAATTTTTAAATTTTTTATGATCTTTAAACTTTATAAAAAATTTTAAATTTATAGAAAATTTTTTAAAATTTTTAGAAATTTTTAAATGTATAAAAAAATTTTATTATTTTTCAATGCATATCACTTGATTATAAAAAATTTATTTTTTTTTTGTCTATAGCAATTACATTTTCTTATTTTTTAAAAAATTAAAAATATATTTCTATAAAATTAAAAATTTTTAAAATTTCACAAATCGATATTTTGAAGGTAATTTCATCAATTTTCATTGTTAATCGAACTAATTTTTCTGAATTAACATTAAAGCTAATTTTTTTTATTTTTAGGATTTAAATGCAGCAATTTTTTAAAAAATGGTTCAATATAATCTAATTTTAAAAGAAAATGTCTAAATAGAAAAAAAAATATGTAAAGGTTAAATGTAGTAAAATTGAGTACCGTATCCCAATTTAAAAGCCATATATAGGTAATGAATATTTGGTTTTCATTACGAACAAATTTTGCATACACTAGGTGTATTATAAGACACATGTCTCATTTTTATTGATAAAATAAAAATCACTTTATTTATTTATTTTTGTTTTTTTGAAAAGGAAAATGGAACTTCATTAGCTAATATCAGAATGTAAAACATGAACAAGGAACTGGGGAATGGAATCATCCCAGCTCATAGTACCGGCATAAGATGCACTAGCACGAGCTAGTATATCAGCAGCGTTATTGGCAGTACGCCGAACAAAAGACAGCTGCAAATGACTTACATGATTCATCAAATTCAAACAGTCATCTAAAATTAAGCCCAAAGGAGAAATATAAGGTTGCAAACTGTGTAAGGCTTGAAAAACAGCAACTGCATCCATCTCGATCACAACAAAATCCCATCCCATATTCATTACCCAGCTCAATGCTTCCCGCACACCCATAGCTTCTGCAGTGAAAGAATCATAACAACCCGACACATAAATGCTTCGAGCACCCAGAAAAAAACCATCCGCACTCCTAGCTAGCATTCCAAAACCCATTGAATTAGTGGACTGGAAAGTGGCTGCATCAACATTCACCTTAATCCAGCCTGGAGGAGGTCTTCGCCAAGAAACAGCACCATGGTCTGCAAAATCATCAAGATTAACATCAAACTGCTGGTTTCGAATTATAGATTGCCATAAATGCAACTGAATTCCAGCAAAATCAGTGACTTGACGAGGACTATAATACTTAGAGTTCCATACGACTTCATTGCAAGATTTCCAAATAGCCCAGCAGAGCATCATGCCAATCGGGAATTGATCCTTCCCCAAAACATTATGTAGATAGGATAACCATTCAGTGAATGTAGAGATTGGAGTAACATCAAGAGAAGGGGATAATATGGACCAACAGGAGACTACAAAAGGACAAGTAACGAGATTATGTAAGATAGTCTCTTGGCCTTGGTGACAAACAGGACAATCAGCAGGGACATCAACCATTCGAGAACGCAGGAGCATCGCGGTAGGAAGACAGTTTACAGATGCACACCAAATCATATTTTTGACTTTAGGAGGGAGCTTAAGGCTCCAAATAATCTTCATCATAGCAGCATTATCAGTGGCATGAATTTGAAAATGATGACCTATACTCACTCTATAGCAACTATGAACCATGAAAAAACCTTTTGGTTCATGGCTCCAAAAAAACTTATCATCAGAATCACCCTGTGCAATCGGAATTTCCAAAATTAAACGGGCATCTCTATGAGAAAACATATCAGTGATCAAGTCCTCATCCCATTGCCGGAAACCAGACACCATCAGCTGATTCATTGTAGATTCACGTAATCTATTTGGCAACTCAATTTCAACAAAAGGATTGGAAGCATTAATAAGCCATGGATCACGACAAATATTAGTTGATGTACCAGAACCAATTTGAATTCTCCGCCCATCTCGAAACAGCTCTTGGACAGAGAGAAGGCTGGTCCAGATATAACTTAGATTAGAGCCTAAAGAAGCATCAAGAAAACTTGATCTAGGAAAATAACGAGCCTTGTAAACTTTGGTAACCAACAAATCTGATCGAGTAAGAAGCCTTCAAGCTTGCTTGCCCAGTAAAGAGAAGTTGACATTTTGCAATTTTTTAAATCCCATACCTCCATGATTCTTAGGAACATATAGGTGATCCTATGATTTCCAGTGAATTCCTGATCTGTTGCCAACACCTGAATCCCACCAAAATGCATTCATTAAGCGCTCAATTTCCTCACAAAGACTCGCAGGGAAAAGGAATGCACCCATTACATAATTAGGCAAAGCTTAGGCAACACTTTTCAATAAGATTTCTTTTCCTGCCTTGGAAAGTTTCCTATTCTTCCATCCTTGTATCCGGTGCCAAACCCTGTCTCTAACAAAGCTTAAAATCTCTTTTTTATGTCACCCAACAAAGGATGGTAGGCCAAGATATCAATCATGACCCCCTTCTCTATCAATATCAAGAATTTGGTGCAAATACTGTCTCGCTTCTACTCCAACATTAGAACTAAAGTATAAGATGGATTTGTGGAAATATATAGCTTGACCAGATGCTTGTTTATAATCTCCAAAATACTAAGAACCTCTTCACCTTCATGAGCATTAGCTTTGAAAAATAAAAGGCTAT
>CATIWK010008692.1:0-25543 GCA_949634005.1 Mallotus japonicus | reverse complement strand
CATAACCCCAGTTTCTACAATGCCATTGCAACTCATGAAAAGAAAGATAATCAATATCAAAATTATCCAACCGTTCCACTTTCCCACCCGAGTACACCATATTTTCCGTATCAGTCCAAGAGCCACCATGATGAATAACTAAATTAACAGTTTCCATTATCTACACAAATTGTTGGAATAAACAAATGTTAAACGCATACAAAAAGCATTTTGTCAATGGCTATAAAAAATTCCTCAACACATAAACCCACAAACCCTAATGGTACCCGAACATGCAACCCATTTACCCAAACCCGTTACCATTCAACATTTCACATAAGGACAAGTCAATAGTTTTTACATACCTTGAGCCTCAAGTAATAGAGTGACTTCTTCAAGTTTCTATCTTCAACTGTAAACAAAAAAAAAAATTCTCCCAAATCTATCTTCTTCTTCTCAGCAACCGTGAAGCATCGGTTGAATGCATGTTATAGATTTTGTTATTCAATCAAATTTCAAGGTTTAATTGTTCAATTTCAGATTGAGATGAAAGGAAAAAGTTAAAGGACCAGTGAGAGTGATTTTGGGTAAAGCTAGAGATTTCAAAGGGTGTAAAAGGTTGTAAAAGGGGTTAAAAGGGTTTTTAGATTGAGTTTTTAATTTTTTTTTTTTTACAGATGTGTAAAAGTGGTCCACGCCAGACGCCATGCGTGCAGCCACGTCAGCCAATCAAACGGCGTCACTAGGTTTGGCACACTGTTGCTAACAGAAAATTCCATGAGGTATTGATTTGTCAGTGAAAATTTCACGGAACCAGTTTTGCAAAACTCGTATACCACAAGGTACCAAATTGTACTTTCCCCTTAATATTTTTGCCATGTCAGCATCTTTTCAATGTTTGGAAAAAAAAAAAGACCACTGGTTATTTGCTAACGTCCTCTCCTTCTTCAATGTCTTCTTGTTCAACGTCTTCTTCTTCAAAATGTCTTCTCCGGTGAGAGAGTGCTTGTTGCCGGCGAGAGAAGAAAGCATAGCAAAGAGGCAGCAAACCCTTTAAATCAAAAGATTTTACCATTAAGCTTTTTTTACATCAAACCCTTTAAATCAAAAGCAATGTGAGATTTTGCCATTAAAGATTTTTCCACTAGTGAGTTTCTGATCCAGGGCAATGTGATAAGGAGAGGCTAGTAGATCTTGCAACTGCAATTGCTTCATGTTTGAGAATACGCCCAGAATTTCATCGATTTCTTTAAGTTCTTATGGTTTAAAATCTTTGCCTATAATTTCTTTCATTGATTCACAGCTTTATAATTAAAGAATTTGAAGTTTGGGGGCAAAGATGAGCCACTACAAATTATTTATTGTTGAACATTGATGAAATTGGAGACTACAAAGGTACAAGACATAGTATTGGGTGCTATCTGTTTCAGTGATTAGAGCTTCATATTCTTCTACATTAAGTTCCGCTAGATACACCATTCTTGACAATGTTGAAATTGCAATTCTCCAGACTGCAACAGTCTTTCAATAGCTTCATGACTAAACAGAGTCTTGATTCATTGTTAGCATTGTGGACAGAGCCTTGATTCATCCAAACAACAATAAATTGGTTGTCATTATTATTCACTCTTCTTCTATTGGTACTGTAACTCAGCTAATTCATTTATTTATTCATTTCCATCATCTGCTTACTGTGATTAATTAGCATTTACATGTTGCCAATATCAAATGCAGATGATATCAATGAAGATCGAATGTTTGCTCTCCGCAAGCATTGTTCCCATCATGTTGGAATTGTGCTTGGCTTAAATTGACACAGAAAATGCTAATGGTCTTTTTTTTTTTACAGCAAAAAACCATGAACTTTATTGCAGATGGGTTTAGTAAAATATCAATAATGAAGTGTGGAGCATTATTAATCCATACTCTCTGTTCCTTTTCTCTATTCTAAGGGCAAATTAGCTAAAAATTACTTGATCTTGAATTTTTTTTTTATAGTATCTTCTGGTAATTGAATTTCTCCATTTTTGTATAAATTAAAGCTTTACATCTAGAAAACCTTAATGGATTGCTTGTATGGAAGTAGAATAAATCATTACAATTGTTATGCTGTTTTACATGGTAGATAATCCCAATAAAACAGCTCACTTGCATGCACTTGATGGAGCCAAAGAAAGACTTCACTTGTTCCAAGCAAATTTACTTGAAGAATGAGCTTTTGATATAGCCGTTGATGGATGTGAGGGTGTATTTCATGTAGCTTTTCCTGTATCCATTTCAGCAAATGACCCACAGGTAAACTTGTTCCTAACATTACTTCATTTAATTTACTGCAGTCTTCACATTGTGACATTACTATCAGCTTGATGCCATATGTATCAGCTTGAACATGACAAACAATGAAAATTCTTTTCTCTTTCTTTGTCTTTGCTCCATTCTGTTATAGCTGATGCTTTTGAACATGACAAACAATGAGAATTTCTATATCTAAAGCAATTAGTTACAGGGAAATAATCATTATAATAGTTTAAATATCGCATGTATGACATTTTTCTAGTCACAGGACATTTAATTTGGATAAATGTTGAATATTAGAATATATATTGCTTTTATTCCAATTCTTTTACACATTGCCTTCTCTACTCTACGGCAAGCTCTTGTAAGGATTTTACATCTATCTTTACAAAATTGAATATCCTTTGTATTAATGCAGCACATCCCATTATCTACTTCACCAATAACTCACAGTTAGAGTTAGTTCCTTATTTTGCCAAACATCTTTGATTGCTTGAATTATCTTTTAGTGCTATATGTCCGTACTCGGCATTGGAAACATGTCGCCAATGGCATGTTCCAGTTCTAATATCTTTCTCATTACACATTGATAAACTGCAAAATGTCTCGGCATGGAAGCATGGTGAACCAAAGTGTGCCGTTTATGGATCCTCTTGTTACCCTCTCTGGAAGTGTTCATGAGAATCTTTGTTCAATTGGAATGGGAAGCATGCGCAGTATGCTTCTTCCAAGTACAGGAAGCATGTTCAATTTTAGAGGGAATCAACCAAGAACTGAGCAGTGGGATGAAGAGAACCGAAGGGATACCGAGGACTATACTTTAGAAGCTGAAAATGCTGATTTTGATAACAATTGGGAACTGGAGTAGTTGAGTTTAGAAATGATGAAATGGTGGCGTCAAGGGGGTGAAATGGAGGAGAGAATGAGGTTGTGAAGGTTTTGATGGGATTTGAGAAATGGAGAATTTTGGAGCAGTAGAAATAGACGATGACGCCAGATTGGGCAGAGGCAACCCTAAATGTGGAGGTGGGTGAACGCAGTGCTGGTGGTGGGCGGAAGCAGCGTTGGTGGGGAGGTAGAAAGAAGAAAAAGAAGCCATTAAGGCTTTTTTTTCCCCAAAAAAGGGAGACTGTTTTCTTTTTTTTTTTTCAAAGAAGAAACTGAAAAGGTGAAAATACCCTCTGCTACGTCAGCTTTTTTAACGGTGTCAGCTAATTTGTCGTTATTTGCTAACGGTGTGAAACACAGGGTACTAGTTTGTTAGGGTTCAAACCTCATGGTGGAAGTCGATTAGGGTTCAAACCACAGGGTAATTTTTTGTACTTTTCCCTTAAAATTATACATTCAAAAATTAAAAATAAATTACAATACATTTAATAAAAATTATAATTTTATTCTAATAATATATTTTTTAAAATATTTTTTACAATATGAATTTATATATTATATATCTAAAATCAAATTACTAAACATTAAAATTATGAGTTGGCTCACGAGCTTATATTCGAGCTTGTTCGCGAGCTTCACAAGCCGAGCTTTGTATAGTTTGAGTTCGGCTTGTTTATTAAACGAGCTTCAATATACGAGCTCGAATGAGCTTTTATCGAGCCGAACACCGAACTGCTCCCGAGCGACTCGGCTCGTTTACACCCCTACATATAATGACCCTTTAATAGAAAAAAAATGGAAATCCAAACTCCACGAACAATGACAAAACCAAAGAATCTATTACATCTGTCTATCAAAATTGCAATAAAAAAAGTTACTTAGTATTGATAATAAAAAAAAAAGGGAGAAATTACATAAAAAACTCCAACCTTTGGGGATACTTTCAAATAAAACCCTATCCATTTTTTCTTTCAAATATAATCACAACTTTTAAAACGTTATAAAAAAAGCCCTTCTTGGATGACTGTACTGTTAACAGGAGATGAAACCCTTTTTTTATGATACATGGGGCCCACTTGAATGACTGTACTGGTAACAGGAGATGAAACCGATGCATTTGCCCCCAAATTGATATTTCTCCCCTCCAATTGAGTGTTTCATTTTGGATTAGCAGACTGTTTAGACAGATAAAAATGCAACTTAGTTATTATAACAAAAAATTCAGCATATTAGGTATATGAAATTTTAACTTAGCATACTAGGTATAAAAATTTCAATAAAAAATTCAGCATTACCAGTACAGTCATCCAATGAGGTTTTTTTTTTTTTATAACATTTCAAAGGTTGTGGTTATATTTGAAAGAAAAAATTGGATAGGATTTTATTTGAAAGTACCCCAAAAGTTGGGGTTTTTTTTTATGTAATATCCCCTAAAAAAAGTTACTAAAAGTTACTTAGTATTGCAATAAAAAAAAGAATCTATTTATTTATTTATTTATATTTGCACATATATTTAATTTTTATAATAGTAAAATATAATATATTAAAAATTAAAATAATGATGTAAAAGTTAAAAATATGAAATAAATTTGCCATAAATAAAAATATTTAGTCTTTTTTATAGAAATAATAAGCTAATGTGGCAATAGAGTCCGAGATATCTAACTTTGATTTGCTGAGTTATAGTTGTTAACAAATTACCAAAATTGAAACATTTATATCAAAATTTAAAAAAAATAAATTCAATTTACAAAAAGTTTATAAAAAATTCTAACCATTAAAAAAAAGGGAATTTTCTATACAGATTGCAGGTGACAAGTCAAAGTAGTGAAATTCTTGGCTCTTTCATAACATATAACCAATGAATATTATAGCCCTTGACGAAAATAATATGTGGATACGGTTGTAAAAAAGTCGAGCTACTCGCAAGTAATTCGGTGTTCAACTTGATAAAAAAATTCGTTTGAGTTCATATATTTAAACTCATTTAATAAACAAGCTGAACTCAAACTATACAAAATTCGACTCATGAAACTCGTAAACAAATTCGAATAAAAGCTCACGAGCTAGTTCGTAATTTTAATGTTTAATAATTTAATTTGAGATATATAACATATAAATTCTTATTGTAAAAAAATATTTTAGAAAATATATTATTAGAATAAAATCATAATTTTTATTAAATATATCATAATTTGTTTAGTAAATAATTTATTTTCATTTTTTAATGTATAATTTTAGTTTATAGTTTGCATTTTTAAAAACTTTCTTTAAACTTACGAACAGCTGGTGAAGACCATAAAGTGAGTTTGGCTTGAATTCAGCTTAATAATAAATGAATTAAGCCCAAACTAGCCAAAAGTTTGGCTCAATTACACCCCTAGATCATGAGGCATACAGTGAGGCACATATCTACCAGAATTGATACGCAAAAGTATCATTGTTTGAATTCATCAAGGAATCTGAAAGGGAATACACCAATTAACAAGTATAAGAATTAGCAGGCATATCAAGAAGACATAAATTTGATTTTATTATATCAATAGAAAAATGATATCTTATTGAATTTCATCAACGCTATATGAACCTTATTTGGCAGATTTAATTAGTTTCTTACATATGTTTATGGGTGCTTTAATCACTAGCCATACTCCACCCCTAGCTCTAGCAATAACAGTGGCTCCATTCAAATTCAATTCATCATCCATGGATTTATAAGCAAAGACTCTTGTAATGGAAGAAGTGCCTAAAGAGTTTGGACACCATGGAGGGTGGCTTTAATGGTATGCATTCTCCCAAACTCATGTATTTTATGTAGTAGTATTATAGAATAGTCTAGAAGGGACTAGAGTAAGCTAGAGTCGTGTGGTGTGCTCTAGCATATTATAGGAGTGTATAGAGAGTCTAAGAGAGGCAAAGGAAGATTTTAGACTAGGGGGTGTCTAGAACTCTCCAGGAGTTGAAGGGAAAGGAAACTAAATGAGTATTGTAGAATGTTCCCATGAGGAGGTGTAAGAAGGAACCTCACTTATAAATACATTCATCCTCATTTGTACATAGGCATCCAATAATTCAAGAATCCATAGGATAGAGAGCTAGTATGCACTCATGTAAAGCTATTATTTGTTATATAGTAAAGTAAGGCTCTTTACATATAACTCTTGTGTGCTTCACACATCTCTTGCTAGTTGGGTTTGCATAGCTTCTAAGGCACAATCCTAAACTTGTGGGAAGGGAGCTTACTAGCACACTTGCATGAGTTGGAAGAGGTATTGTGAGGCCACACATGGGCAAGTGTTGGGGAAAACAGAACTCACAAGACACTCTCCTCTAGATTGGATGGTAGTGTGATGACTACGTCAACAGGTCCTCAAATCATTGTAGTTGGGAGTGAGATCGAAATTATGTCGCCTCCTTGGCAGTGTACTTCTAGATCAAGTCTTTAAAAGTTCTCCTATCTCCAAAATCTTATTTCGGCTTGGTTTCAGCAAATACTGTTTGGATGGAAGCATCCCACCTCATATAGGTGTGCTTTCATACCTTGACCTATCTCACAATCATCTAATAGATGAGTTCCCTTTTCATTCACTTGCCAATCTTTCCCAATTATTACAACTTGACATTTCATAGAATAAACTTGATATTTCACTTAAAAACTATAAAGTTCAAAATTATATCACCAGAAAACAAAAACCAATTACACAAAAAAAAATCAACTAAAAAATAAGAAATTTTAACTCATGGTATCTAACGTTTAGCGTCTATTGCACTACGGTATATCACTTTTAGTGAAGGTCTCATTATACTAATGTGTCAAGCATACAAATGTCACATCAACGGCATATGGTGCCACATCATAAAAGTGTTCCGCATGGTGCCACATCATTGTTACATGACGTCGGGTCATATACACATGACACGTGGTGCCATGTGGTGTCACATCAACGAAGTGTGACACGTGGTGCCATGTTAGATGCCATGTGACATGCCACGTGATAAGCTTTTGGTTGGAAATTGGGTTCAGACACTTTATTGATAATAAAAATAAAGGTTATGAAGTTTTATGTTACGTTTTAACAGTTAAATATTTTAGTGGTGCTTGATTGAAAAGTTGGGTACCATCAGTCCAAATAATTTTTTTTTTCTGGAGTAGTCCCTTGTGGTAAAACTTTGGTAATGGATTTGAATGTTATTTTATTTCTACTTTTTTTTTCATCGGGACAAATATATAAATGATGTCCGAACTTTTTCACTTTTACTATTTTATTGTTCGAATAATTCTTTTTTTACAATTACGTGTCTAAACCTACAAAAAAAATTTCAAATATTGTCTTTAGCAGGTTTTATAGATTAAATTGTTTATGTGTCTTATTTTAAGCAGTAAATTAACTTTAATTTGCTATTTTATATTAGATTCATTTTTTATTTTTTAATTTAAAAAATATTTTTTCACTTATATATATTAAATTTAAAAGAAAAATTAACTAAATATTATTATAATAAAATAAAATAAAACAATTAAACTATTATTATTGAAAAATAAAAATAAAATAAAATATTGAATTTATTTTTAAATTTACCAAAAAGAGTGAAAAGAAAAATACAATTTAACTAAAATAAAAATTCAAGTAAAAGTTTATTTATTATAATTAAACAATAAAAAATAAAATAATTTTTAATGAATAAAAATTAAATTCAACTACTATAATTAATAAATTAAAAATAAAAATAAAAAATATTTAATTTTTCTAGTTTAATATGATAAATAATTTTTTTTTTCATTTCTAATAATTTTAAAAAATAATATAGAATAACAAAGAAAATAAAGTTTAATATAAAAAAGGGTATTTAAGTCAATTTACTATTTAAAAAAGACACATAAGCACTTTAACCTATAAAACTTGTTAGAACACCATTTTAAAAAAAAATTATAGGTTCGGACACCTAATTATATAAAAGAAAAATTATTTGAACACCAAGATAGTAAAAATAAAAAATTCGGATACCATTTATATATTTATCTTTTCCTTTTCCATCTCATTTTAGTTTCTCTGTGGCGTGCTTGCTTTCAGAATTCTAAACTTTGTGATAGCAAGAAACATGGTATTTGTTGGATAATGACAGTCTATTGTGTATGGCTCATATGTATCAATGGTTTAATTGTGGGATTAGGGTTAGATGGGTTGGGGGTGTGGTATGGTAGAAGGGTGGTTTTGTAATATGTACCATAACTATTCTATTATAAATAGAGCATGTATTTGTAACCCTAGGTGGTTGTTCTGAATAATAAGAAAACTCCAGCCGCTTGGTCCCGATGACGTAGGCACATTGCCGAACCTCGTTAAATCTCCATGTTCTTTCTTTTCTTTTTCATTTTCTTTCTTTACTGTTGTTATTTTCTGTGTTATTTCACAACAACTAATATCAGAGCAGTTGCGATGGCTCTCAATTCAGGAGAAAAATTTAAAGCGGGTAAATTTGATGGAACCGATAACTTCGAATTGTGGCAGACACGAGTAAAGGATTTATTAGCGTAGCAATGGATTTTGAAGGCGCTACGGGCCAAGAAACCAGAAGGAATGGATGATCTTGATTGGGAGGAGTTACAACAGCGGGCAACGGGTACCATACGGCTATGTCTAGTAGATGAGATTATGTACCAAGTTATGGACATTAATCTCCAGGAGAGGTATGGCAGAAACTAAATGCGGTTTCTCAAGGCTCTCACATTCAGGATTGTTTCAGTCGGGCGAGTATTTTGGTCAAGTTGAGTTGGTTTCTGGTACGGGTTTTTGGGTTGAGGGATCTCTTCATCTTCAATTCTGATGCGGGGTTGGTAAAGTGTTTTGAAGGTAAGATAATGGGCAAATAGCATCTGTTTGTGGAAATGAGGCAGGGCTCCTTTGGTTACCATCTCTATCTATTCATGCTTCGGAGGTCTATCTCACATCAAGGCAGCTTTTCCTCTCCATCGAGAGATGTAGTCTAAGAAACTCTCACCATTTTTTTGCCTGGTGGTTTCCAAGTCACGCCTCATGACATCCGATTGTGTATTGTACCTATAACCCTCTATACTCTGGTTATCCACTTTCTGATCCTTAGGTTTGCCAGACTAAGGACAGTAGGATTGGTTGGGGTGGTATTGCGAGGGCTTATTCATGAGTACAGAGAGTTGGTTGAAGCCTTTGATCAGGGTATCAGTGTTTTCCTTCACCAGGACTTCAAGCTAGGTGATCTTGTTAGCCAATTCTTGGATCTTCATCGCCAATTCAGATTTAGTTACACTAGTTGACTTGGGAGAGGGCTGGAAAAACCTTTTTTGAGAAAGTTCATAATTGCCTTTGATATCTCCGGGTGTACCAGGTGCCCCATTGCCATTGCCTTTTAAGAGAATTACCTCATCCTCGGTATTTGGATTTTGGTCAAAGGTGTCCCTTACTTTAGTCTTAAGGATAACCTTGATTTTAGCCTGGTGGATATCAATTATACCACCATCAGCCACAAATTATTTCATATGCTCTTTAAGTAGATCACTGATGCTTTGATTCCCAAACTGTTCAGTCATTCTGATGCTTAATTATTTCTAGCCTTCTTTCTCAAGAGATTTTGAGAGACCTAGAGCTTGTAAAACTTTTGATGAGCTATGTTAGGATGACAAGAGGAATGATGCATGTGTGCATGACATGATGAATTCTGTTAAAGAGAAGGGTTAACGTGTATGTATGGTATGACAGTTACAATCCTGCTAATGTGGTGATGCAAAATGGCTGCAAAAAGATCATGAGTTAGTACATGATGAAATGTCCCTCTGTGTATGTATGTATGCATGGGAAAAAGAAAGAGAAAAACAAAACGAAGAAACAGGGTTAGTGTAAAACATGCAAAACGAACAAACCAAGTACAAGCAATCTCTCCTTCCAACCTTATTACTCCACGAGGTAGAGAATTCTGTCCTAGGTGGGTTTTCGAATCATAGCCATCAGGGGACTATGGTTCTGCTCTTGGACTGGGCTGTTTCCATTCATGATGATCAGACTAAAAAGGTAAACTAGGGAGCAATGCCCAAATGTGCTCGAGGTGACCACACAATGTTAATGAGAGGCCCAATTATAGGGTCTCAAATGGTGCCTATAGCTTGTGCGCGCTCGCAAGCGTACGGACTATAGCCAACAGAGGGGATCTAAGTTCTTGTCCCTTTCATCGACATTACGTGTGTTTACTAAGAGTCATGAAGGTTTCGTTTGATAGTTTACAAATTGATTCTCTCAACATGAGTGTTCACAATCTAGTTAAATTCTTGATTCATCCACCCGATCTGATAAGGATAAATGGACTACTTCTATAGGTTCCATCATCAAAAGATGTCACTATTTGTCGGCCCTTACAAACTATCCAAACTGAGGTGTATGATTCTGTCATTCCTTGTGTATCGGGCTTATGTAAGGTAAACGAGGATCACACGGGCCTAAGCGTGGACAGTCTATGAAGGCTAACATAATGACATCAAATGGTGGCAGACACTAGAGATGTCGTGTCATTTGTGAATATCACGTCTAACAGACAACATCAAGACAAGGATAGCATACAAGAGCTAGTTGGGACCCTAGGGGAGATTTCTACTGGTTTATCTATATGAGCTGTGTCGGGCTCACGGCTTGGGTTCCTTTAGTGAGAATGCCCCCATATGACTATGGTTACGGACTCCAATCAGAGAGTTTAGCATTCTTTTACCTACTCGAGAAAAACTGTACCCCATTTTGGACTTGGGAGCCAGGCCGTGTCACTTTAAGACCTACAACTTTTCTTGATCGAGCAAAGACTAAAGGTGATAATAACTATCTTCGTCACCCCGTGACTCGGGTGGAATCATGGTGGTAATATCATTCAGTATTATCGAGGGTTTAGGGACCATGGTGCATGTGGTGAGTGTGATGATACACAATTATGATGTTATGAAGGTGAATAAATAAGTTATGTATAATAAGAAACAGTCTTTCATTCATACCCCTTGAATCAATAGTCCCCAGTGGAGTCGCCAAAAACCTGTGATCACTGTCGGGAGGATCATGGATCACGATAGGATATGTGAGCTTATAGCATCATGGAACACAGGCTAATGGCGACTATCTACTGGATTTCCATTTGTTATTGTTTATTGGAGGGTTTGCCTGATTAGGCCATGTAGATTGGAGTCGCCACCCGACTTGAATCGAGAAGAAGTGAAAAAATCATTTCCATAATCAGTCCGGGTTCGGGGGGTAGAAGTTACTTATCTTGTTTCTTATTATACATGTTGCTTATTTATTCACTACTTCACCTAATTTTGGTTTTATGATGCATTATTTCCACATACAAGCATTGGTCATTTAAATTGGAAATGAAGCGCGGGATAGTTGGATTGACGAGCATACATCACATGATAAATAAATAAACAAACATCAATTAAGCATGTAAGCAAATAAGCAAGTAGGCATGTAGCACACAAGCATACAAGAAATAATCAAACTAAGCAAAATAAAAATGGGGAAAGAGATTAAGGATTACAACCCAAGGAAAAGCCTATTCTAATAAATACATCGAAAATAAAAATAAATGGGGGAATTGGGATTAAGGATTACATTGCCTTGGAAAAGTCTATTCTATTAATTACATTGAAATAATAAAAAGGAAATAAAAATACTATTTTAATAAACCTACAAAACAAAGGTTAGTTTCCATACACATGCAAGCACACATCACATATAGGACAATTTAATATATTCCATTCATTCACAATTGGCAACACAAGTATAGACTCATTTTTACAAACTGCCTTAGGAGTTGTGGGATCCGCAAATCATTACTGATATTGCCCGTAATATTGGAGTACCCCTACGTATAGATCGAGCCACACTGGAAGGGGATTATGGGCATTTTGCGAGGGTTTTAATCGATATAGACCTTTCCAACCTAATTCAATATCAGATTGTATTGGATTGTGAAGGAGCATTGTTTGATGTTTATGTCAGTTTTGAAAACCTTCCCCAGTATTGTAATTTATGCCACTCTATATGTCATGCAACTTTTTCTTGCCAACTTAACAAATCCAGAACTGTAGAACGCAGAGATGATCCTGAACCTTCACGGGGTCGATCAAGGGTTCAAAAAATTTGGAAAGCTAAATCGTTGAATGTTGAGAATGATGCTTCCGAAATCCCTAAAGTGGATAATGTCGTTATTCCTATTGTCAATGCCTTTGACAGATTAAATGCAGTAAATAGCACCGATCACTAACTTCACGCTGATCCTCCTCAGGATGCTGACCATTTACTATCTGATGACGAGTGCTTTAAATCGGATGCGGACTCGATCCAAGTTGATGCTGTTAAGGTTGGTCATGTTGCAGACAAAGCTGAAATAGCCTTGGATGACGTCCCAACAAATTTTCCTATGGGCTCGCAATCACACTTGAACAGGATGGATGTTCCGGAACAAATAGTGGGTAATCAATCCAGGGATAAAGATGCAGTAGCCTTGGATGATACTTCAACAAATTATCCTATGGGCTTGCAATCAGACTTGAACAAGTTAGCTACTTCGGAAATGCAAACAGTGGCTAAACAATCCTGGGCGGATCAAGTTGACCAGGAACAGCAGTGGATTACTGTCTCAAACAAAAAGAAAAAACAAAAACCTTCGGTTTCAGCAGTGCTTACTGGTAAGAGACCTATGACTCGGTCCTTTAAACAAAATTCTCAATGATAGTTTTGTACTGGAATTGTAGAGGGATTGGCAATGTTCCAACATGTCGATCTCTTTATAATTTTTGCAAACTTCATTCCCCTTATATTCTTTGTATAGCTGAACCGAAGGTTATTTTTGAGTCTATTCCTCATGGTTTTTGGAGAAGTCTTAACATGTCTCTCTTTGCTCATAATTCTACCCATTTGCCTTCTATTTGGATTCTTGTTTCTGACAGATTAGGAGTGGGTAATGTTTTTTTGCTTGCAAGTAGTGATCAACATGTCACTTTACAATTTATGATGGATAACTTATTTACCACTATTTCATGTGTATATGCTAACGTTTTAAATGCTAGTAGAAGATTTTTATGGCAGCAGCTTTCTCAAATTTCCACTCTCGTTCATGAGAATTGGTTTGTTATTAGTGATTTCAATGCATGCTTTGGTGCACATAAGAAAACAGGCTCTCCTCCTCCTAGGCGCTCTTGTCTTGACTTCATTAAAGCTGTGGAAAATTGTTCTTTATATTGCTTGGATACAAATGGTCCTTTTTATACTTGGACTAACAATCGGCGTGGCAGAGATAAAGTGAATATTCGTTTGGATAAAGTTTTTTCTTCTTCTATTCAATCTTGGAATTTTATTGAGTGTAATGCTCTCGCGAGATATCAATCTGACCATAATCCAATCCTTTTAAGATGCAAGCTGCAGAATAATAATATCAAGCGTCCCTTTAAATTCATGTCTATGTGGATCGATCATGGTAATTTTTCTTCAACGGTTGCAAGCTTCTGGAGTTCTCAATTAATTACGGGTCATCCTATATTTGTTTTAATGCAAAAACTCAAACTTCTTTGAGTTTTTTTGAGATCTTGGAATAAGGAGGTTTTCAACCATCTTGATCTTTCTATTGCTTCAGCTAAGCATGATTTTCTCCAAATCCAATCAAATATGGAGATTTCGGATTTTTTAGAAGTTTTGCATTCTAAGGAATTGGCGGTGCAACAACAACTTTCTTTTCACTTAAAGAATCAGGAAATCCTTCTTAAAGACAAGTGTCGGGTGAAATGGTTACAGGAGGGTGATCGGAACTCAAAGTATTACCATGGCCTCTTAGCTAGAAGAGGTTCTCAATCGGGCATTCATAGTCTGAACATTTTCGGTTCTTTGATCTCAGATGCTGCTACTATTGAACATCATGTCATTGGCTACTTTTCTGATTTGTTTGGGGTTGGTACTTCATCTAAAGATTTTACCTCAGTTCCCTCTATTATCCCTCAGCTTGTGACTGCCGATCATAACATGGAGCTTTGTAAGGTGCCGACTTTTGAAGAAATAAAAAATGTTGTTTTTGATTTGGATCCGCATAGTGCTCTTGGACCTGATGGTTTCACAGGACTTTTTTTCTGCCATTGTTGGAACATTGTTGGCTCTAATGTTTGTGAGGCAGTTAGGAGTTTCTTCATTTCAGGCCATATTTTGGGAGTTTTGAATTCTAGCTTTATGATTTTAATTCCCAAAGTGCAAGGTGCAAATTCTGTTGACAATTTCAGACCCATAATTCTTAGTAATTTTATTTTTAAAAGTATTACTAAGATTTTAGCAAATAGGCTTGCCTCTTTTATTGGGGATATTATTGCTCCTTCTCAATTTGGTTTTATTAAAGGAAGGCATGTAGAAGACTGTATTGCTACGGCTTCAGAGAATGTTAATTTGCTTAATGCCAGGTGTATTGGTGGAAATATGGCTTTAAAAGTAGATATCCGCAAAGTTTTTGATTCCATGGATTAGGGTTTTATTTTATGTGTGCTTCATCACTTCGGTTTTTCTACCCAATTTTGTAGTTGGGTGCTTGCTATTTTTCGCTCTGCTAGAATTTCTATCTTGATTAATGGAGAGCCTAAAGGTTATTTTGCTTGTTCTCGTGGGGTGCGCCAAGGTGACCCTCTTTCGCCCCTAATTTTTTATCTAGCAGAAGATTATTTAAATAGGCATTTGATTCAGCTCTTTGAGGATTCTAGTTTGGTTCCTATGCATGCCAATTCCAAAGTCAAATACCCATCTCATTTTTTCTATGCTGATGACTTGCTTATTTTTTGTCGAGCTACTCAGTCTAATCTTCACTCTTTGACTAGAGTGTTTGAGTGTTATGGTGATATTTCAAGGCAAATTATCAACTGGAATAAATCTTTTATTTATTTTGGTAAGACTGTTACTGCTTGTACAGCTCAGTTGCTTGCTAATATTTATGGGATGAAGCATGGTACTCTTCCTTTCAATTATTTGGGTGTGCCTCTTTTCAAGGTGCTCCAAAGAGACGTTGGCTCCAGGTTTTGGCTGATAAAATTCTTTCCAAATTTTATTCTTGGTCAGGAAAACTCCTCTCTATGGCAGAAAGAATGGCTTTGGTAAACTCAGTTATTTATGGTTCCTTTTTACATTCTTTTATGATTTATAAATGGCCTGTGATGTTGCTTAAAAGAATGGAAAAAGCAATCCGTAATTTTATATGGACTGGTTCGGTGTATATTAAAAAGCTTGTTACTCAAAAATGGGATATTTGTTGCACTTCTAAAGATTCAGGAGGTCTTGGATTGAAACGTCTTCATCATATTAATTATGCCATGCTATGCAAGCTTACATGGAAGGTGCAGTGTGGAATGGATTTCGTTTGTACTTATCTCAGGTCTAGATTTCTTAATGCAGCTGGTGTTTCTCGGCCTTCTCATATTTTTTCTTCAATTTGGAGTTCAATTAAAGGATGCTTTGAGGATATTCGTGCTAACTCTCAGTGGTTGATTGGTAAGAGTTCAAACTTGCACTTTTGGAATAATAATTGGTTGGGTTCTTCCATTTCGGATCAGATTGGTATTCCTATTGCTTTGCACAAGCATCTGAAAGCTAAGATTTCAGATTTTTATTTCAATAATAGTTGGCATTTTTCCCATGAATTTCGTTCTTCCTTCCCAATAATATGTGTAGATGTTGAGAGTGTAGTTTTTTCTCACTCAGATGATGATGTTTATGTTTTTCAGCCTTCTAGGAATTGAGCCATTTCTTGCAAAATTTTTTATATTTTTCACTGCCCATACCGATCTAAAGTTGCTTGGGGGAGGGAACTTTGGCAACACTATTTGCCTCCTTCTCGTTCCTTTTTGGTTTAGAGGGCGATTCATAATTGCCTCCCAACTGATGATATGTTATGCAAAAGTGGTTTTCAGTTCGTTTCTCGCTGTCATTTCTTCTGAATCCATTGATCATATCTTTTCGTTTTGTCCATTTGCGGTGACTGTTTGGCATGCTTTAGGTAGCATGTTTGA
Organism: Mallotus japonicus; assembly: GCA_949634005.1. Taxonomy (NCBI): domain Eukaryota; kingdom Viridiplantae; phylum Streptophyta; class Magnoliopsida; order Malpighiales; family Euphorbiaceae; genus Mallotus; species Mallotus japonicus. The sequence continues at coordinate 9,339 of CATIWK010008692.1, read as the reverse complement.
TATCAGGATCGTTGCTTCAGTTGACTTTCTTAACTTGTTCAAATCAGTTTGGTCCCTTGCTTTTTCTACTCAACTTACAGCCTTAAGGCATGTGGGTGTGTTATCTGTCATCTATAATATTTGGTATGCTAGAAATTAGATTGTTTTTCAGGTGCAATCGATATCCATTTCCATGGTTATTCGTTCGGTTAGTTGCAATATCAAGGAGGCAGAAGCTTTCAAGATTGGGCATATGAATAACTCCATTACAGATTTCACCATTCTTCGAAGATTACAGATTTCTGGTTTAAAGAAGAAACCCAATGTCATGATTTCGGTCACTTAGTTAAAGCCTCCTTTACGCTGGATTAAAATTAATACAGATGGGGCATCTCGGGGTACTCCAGGTCTGTCAAGAACAGGAGGAATTTTTCGTGATCATTGTGGTTCAGCTGTTGCTTCTTTTGCAACTCCACTTGGCGTTGGTTTTGCTCTGGAGGCTGAGATTCAGGCTGTTATTTTGGCCATCAAACACGCAGCAAATATGCCATATTCCTTCTTTTGGTTGGAATGTGATTCCGCTCTTGTGGTATATCTCCTTCATAAGAGAAGTGTTGCTGTCCCTTGGAGATTGCGCAAAGATTGGGAACTTTGCTTAAGAATTTTTAACAGGTTGAATATTCACGTAAGTCACATATTCAGGGAAGGTAATTGTGTAGCTGACTGTCTTTCGATCATGGGCCTTCGGTTACAGGCAATACAATGGTGGAACTCTTACCTGAGACAAGTTCATGAAGCTATGGTGCATGATGCTATGGAAAGAGAAAATTTTAGATTTTGCTGATTTTCTTTTCAGTTTTTTTCTTTTCTGCCATTTTGGTTGTATTGTTACATTGTATTTTTTATTTATTTTATTTAATAATAAGGATGAAAGCATCATATGATGTAGGTGCTATAGAGGTGCTGGCCTAGCTAGGATGTCTTGGTGCATTGCCTGATGATCCTTTCTCCAATTTTATAAAAAAAAAATTATAATATTAATTAATTATTGTAATTTTTTAAATATTTTAATGGTTTAGAAAAAATATTTTGAGTGATTTAAGGTGGAAAAATATGGTTTGAAAAAAATATTTTGAGTGATTTAAGGTAGAAAAATATGGCTTGAAAAAAATATTTTGAGTAGTTTAAGGTAGAAAAATATTGTAATATATAAATACTTTTAGAATTTAAGTAGTATTAGGATATGTATAATAGTGTTTTAGTTAAAAAATAATACTAAATAATTATGGTAAATATTTTATTTTTAATAAAAAAAAATTTGACCAAGGGGAAGGGGGAAGGTGGGTCTCAAACCAGAGAACCACCATGGTTTCCCTCAGGCATTTTAATAAAAAATTAAGATGTTTAATAGTTTAACACATTAATTTTTAGTACTTTTAGAATTTAAGTAGTATTAGGATATGTATAATAGTGTTTTAGTTAAAAAATAATAATAAATAATTATGGTAAATATTTTATTTTTAATAAAAAAAAATTTGACCAAGGGGAAGGGGGAAGGTGGGTCTCAAACCAGAGAACCACCATGGTTTCCCTCAAGCCAGGCATTTTAATAAAAAATTAAGATGTTTAATAGTTTAACACATTAATTTTGAGAGTGACTACTCAAATATAAAAATAGATAATTATCAAAATTTTTAGTTAATGATTTTAGAGTTTAGCATATATATATATATATACTTGTTATAAGATTTTTATTAGCAAAACTAACCCATTAATCCCTCAATTCCTCTTCATAGTGATCGTATGATTAGAGAAATAATTTTTTATTTTATTTTTTTAAGGATAAGTGAGAAAAAAAAAGCTAATATTGAAGAAAAATATAAAATTAATATTTTTTGGAAATAAAATATAATAACTGTTCAACCATGTTTTAAAATATTTATTTATTTAAATAATAAAAATTATATTAAATTATACTTTATATCTCTATAAAAACACTTCACATATTTTGACATTTAGCAAAAGGATCGGATGTATTGTATTATGTTTAACGTGTAAGTGTGTCCCAGTCGAAGGGCCACCGATCATATGACGCTGTCGTTTGATGAAAAAAAAAAGGAAAGGAAAGGAAAGGAAGCCGTTACTGTTAGACGTTAAAAACGTTAACGCCGTTAAAGCCGAAGCAAACGGAGTTGTTGTGAGTTAGTCGGTCAGACAGGAAGTGGCCACAAAGAAAATTTGAAATGCAAAATGCAATGCTTGTTCGCTGGTCGCTGCGTAAATAAAAGTGTTTATTCCAATCCAATATGCAGTGCTCCTACTGGCACCTACGACTCCAGTCCAGGCGTCCACGTGTTTTTATTTTATTGGATCTCTATCTATTTATTTTTTCCCCACAAAAAAAAAAAACAAAAAAGCTGAATAAGAAACTTCAAAAAGTGTACACCTAAATATTTAGGCAGGTTTGAGTAATTTGATATTTTTAATAAATATAATGTTAATATTTATTTAATTATTTTATAATTTTTACTTTATTAAATTATTTAAATTATATATGTTTTTTAATTTACAATTATATGAATTCACATTTAGCTCTTGTTTGGTTAAATTATACTAATTTTTTTATTTTTCATTTATTTGTAAATAATTTTTTATTAATAAATTATATTTGATTTAGATGGATATTTTATATAATGAATTCATTTGTAAAATATTAAGAATTTGATTTAGTAATAAGTAATTATAAAAAATTTTAAAATAAAAAATTAATTTTACAAAATTTTCATTTTAATTAAACACATTCACGTAAATTTATAAAATGGATTCCATAAAATTTATGCAATTCATTTATACCAGATGCACCCTTAATTTTATTAATAGGGATAATGAATCCGTAAGTCCTATAAATTGTCAAAAATTACAATCAAGTTTTAAAAAAAATTCTTTTTTTAATTGAGTCCTAAAAGTATTTAAAGTGTTTCATGTTAGTCCATCTCTGTTACGTCAAACGGAATGGACTGACATATCAATTAGACCCTACCTAATAAACTGACGTGTGTAGCCAACTCATTAATGATACTGAACCCACAAGTTCTATAAGTTACCCAAAATTTCAATCAAGAATCGAAACTACACCAGTAAAATCGAAATAAGACTTTATTGAAATTTTAGATAACTTATAGGACCTGTGGGTTCAATATCATTGATGAGTTGACTGCACACGTCAGTTCATTGGGTGGGGTCTAATTGCCACATCAGCCCATTCCGTTTGACATAACGGAGATGGACTAACGTGAAACACTTTAAATGCTTCTAGAACTCAATTAAAAAAAAATTATGACTTGATTGTAATTTTTTACAACTTATAGGACTTATAGATTCATTATCCCTTATTAATATATCTTATGATTTTTTTGTAATCTTTTTGTAATGATAAAAAAACTTAGCTCCACTAACTTTCTTAATCTTTTTTTAATTATCTGATTATTTTTATATTTTTTCATCTAAATTATATTCTAAATCTAGGTTTTTAATTATTTATAATTTATAACATTTAGTCCGTATAAAAATGCTATTTTTTATTATATTACTATATTTTAAACATTGAAAGGTGATTCAAGAATTAATAGATATATAATTCTCTTTAATACATTAATATGTTAAAAATTCAATTATTATCTCCATTTTCAGTTAAGAAAATATAATTTATTTATTTTGATGATAAAAAGATATATGGTAATATGTTCATTAAAAAAATAAATTATAATACAATTGAGAAATGAATTTTTACATTGTTTGTAGTGATAATAACATAGTGTTAGTGTTAGTGTTAGTTGATCAATCAACGTTGCCTCTTTTATGAAGTATTTGATATCTCAAGTGACAATGAGATCTTTTTCATTCCTTATTTCTTTTTTAAGATAAAGAAAAAGAGTCATCAATCATTTGAAAACAATTAAACTTTTTTATTGAACAGAATTTTCTCCTTTTTTTTTTTTAAAAAAAAAAAAAGGTGCTTACTAAGCACACATTCTCATGCTCGTAAAAGGTTAAAACAAGGCATTGAATTTTCATCCTTCTCTGCCAAAAGCAAATTACCTTGTTATACTAACAATTTCACAAATTCAGAGCTCTTTTCACAGATTAAAACAGGGTCCAAATGGCTTTTCATTCATGTGTTACAGCAAAACATGCTAACTAAAAGTTAGTATTCCATATAATATAAAATTAAATTTTATATAATTAAATTAAAATAAATTATTTTAATGTAAATGATGAAGTGGTGTAACAGTCACTCCTTCGTATGGATATTGAAAGTTGTAAAATTTAAATTTTACTTTAATTTTATTTAATTTAATAAAAATAATTGTCATTTTCTATATAAAATTATTGGTATTTAAATTATTTGACCTTTCTAATAATAAAATATAAATTATTTCAACAGTAACTAACTAAATAAATAAATTTTCTTTTTTTTCTAAGAATATAATTTAATGGTTTTTTCCACAACAAGGGAGGAAAACAGTGATTTAATCTCATTTACACATAAAAAAAATGAAAACTATAATACTTTTATTATTATACATGATCTTTTTTTTAACAACTAGTAAGTTAAGAGGAGAAAGATTAAACTTATAATTTTAACAACTAGTAAGTTAAGAGGAGAATGTCCATCATCTGAATTATTAGATTATAAAGGAGGTGATTATACATAGGGGGGTTTTGGTTTAGCTTTTTGAGGTATCTGATAGAGGTTTTTCCTCAATCCGCTACAATTTAGGTGTTTGGTAAAACACCAAAATCAGCAGCTGATAGCTGATTTTATTCAAAACGGCAGCTGATTTGAAAAATTTTATTTTGGAGCTTTTTCCAATCAGCTGATAGCTGATTTGTTTTTTTTTTGTTTAGACTATTTTACCCTTATTAAAAATAACTAATAACAAAGAACTTCATTTAAATTAAAATTAAATGTATATAATTAATTTTTTTATAGTTTATAATTAAATAAATATTATTGTAAAATTATAATTAAATAATTAATATATTTATACCTATAATTATTTAAAAAAATTATACAATAATATTTATATTTTAAAATTTAATTTTAAATAATTTAAATAAATAATATATAAATTAAAGACAATAAATTATTATTTATTGATATATATATTTTTAAATAATTTGCATAACTAAAAAATATTATAAAAAACATATGAAATTATATTTACAAATAAATTATACCCTTAATGGTCATTTGACATACAAATAGCAACAGCTAATAAAATTTTACCAAATACTTCATATTTATCAACTAACAGCTATTAATTATCCGCTATTAGTAATCGCTGTCAGCTATCAACTGCTATAAATAGCTAAACCAAATAGGTCCATAACCATTCGGTGAAAGAATTTTTTTTTTTAATTATATATATATAGTTGCTTTTTATTATTGTGTTGATAATATCAAAAGCCCCACTAAGAAAGGATATAGTATTAAAATGATTTCATTGGATAAAAATTGGATTATGTATCTGCCAGATGTCTTGAGTTGACACATGAGAACTTTTAAACAACCAAAAACACATTTTTAAAGGCCAACCTAAATCAGATGGAACTGGTCTGGTCCTACTCCTCCTCGTCTTGCGCGTTGTGCATATTATGCCTAATAATTCACCACCCCAATCTAATGTATAATTAATCACTAATAATTCTCACCTAAATGTGAATCTCAAACACACATTTTAGACTAGTCCAACATTATTTTTATTTCACATTTTGAAATTATAATTTTTCAAAAGATAATAGTATGAGATCTACATAAAAAATTTTAGGATGTTGTTTTAACTGGTAGAATGTAGTTGTTAATTATTCAGTTTCTAACAGTTAGAAAAATTTGTTTCGTTATTTTTTTAAAAAAGAAATTAGTAACTGTTAAATACTTAAGTTGCACCACGAATTCGGAACTTTTCACCAACAACTCTTATTTTTAAAATTATATTTACTATATTACTTTTACCTTTTTAACTCTAACTAATTATCATTACTTAATAAATTATTATTTGAATAATTATAAAAAATACTAATAAAATATTAATAATGCAGTTATTAAAAATATTAACCATACAAATAAAAATTATATTAATAAAAAAATATAAAACTCATTATTTCTAATAATTGTATTTAAAATTAATTGTATAATAGAAGTAGATATATTCATTTTTAAAAATTATATAAATAAAACCATCTACAATATTTTTTTTATTATAAGCATTAAATAATTTTTTATCATACATACTATTATTAGTATTTATATCATATACTATAGATACATAATGTCTATATATGTAATTGAATACACCATTAGCAATTGTTATTATAATTTTACTAAACACTTAATATTAATTAACTATCATATACCAGTCACTAGCTATCAACTAGCAACAATTTAATCAATAGACCTCAGAGTTTGTGTAATGATAATTAAGCTTTTGAAAAGAGTATAACACAAAAACAATTTAATCAATGAATTTAGATTTTTTTTGTAAGAAATACCGGTTTATAAAATTTATTGAATTTTAATTAATTTTGTTTGATTCGGATAGTACCATAAGAATGGCCAAAATTTTTTAATAAAATACCAATTAATTTAACATTACTTTTAAGTAAAAACTAGCGGGTGGCCTACACGATGCGTGGAAAAGTAATTTTTGAAAATAATAAAAGAGAGCATATTCAACTCACTTCCATCATTATCCATACCATCGAAGAACTTTGCATGACATAGTGAGGATCACATCCAAGAGTAAACTGGTCAGTTGACAATTCCTTGAAGACAAGAAATTGGTCACAAAAAAAAAAAATTCATGTTAAAACAGATGCATGCATAAATAACATTGTTTCATGTTTTTCTTTATGCATTTCATTGGCAAATTTTATACTCACAGACTTATTATTTTTAAGTATCTCATCCATTAGTGATGAGGTATAATTATTTGTGACCTAAGTGATCACGATTGAAATCAATAAGAATGTAAAACAACCATAATTGCTTGCTAATATTATCTTCTAAGCAATGCTGCTTGAATATTTTGGATGTTTCTGAACTCAGCTGAACCCATCAGTGGGCAAGTTATTGCAATAGCAATATATGCAAGTAGCATTAGTGAATCCTATCCTGGAGTGTAAGCTGACCCATGTATCTTTTCACATAAATAATCACATCGTTGAGACTTTAATGTGATTGCTGCTTGACAACTTTAGAATTTGTGTTCTCAGACTTGTCATCGCTCCTTGATGATCCCTTAAAAATGGTTTCTTCACAATTCATAACATCATTCCTGTTTCATTGCATGTATCTTCTGCTTCACTCTCGTGTGTTACTAATGCAGTAATCATTCAATTTCCCATGACATTCACGTAAGGCGCCTGGTCAATTGCTGATTCAAGCAGAGTAGGCAAGTTGGACCCTTCCACCTGCTACACAATCATATAATGGCTTAAAATTCATTATCTAACTTGTTAACCTTGCTATACATCTTTTCAAGAAAGATTAATCTAACCGATAAGCAGGTGTAATGGGCATAGAGCCAGGTTTTGGTGTAAATCAGAAAATTAAGTTTCCTAATCCTAATGAGATTTCAAATGTTCATCATTTTAAATTGATAGTTAATAGTACTTAAAATAAAGGCTCTTTAACTTTCTTTCTATCATGTAGCTTGACCAAAATGTTAGGATTGGAATTTATCAGAGATGCTAACTATTGATTGGATGTAGAGAAACGGAAGGAAAAAAAAAAGACAGGGAACTGAACAAAGTAAGTGACAAAAGAGAAAAATCGAGTAGGAAAAATAGATTGCAACTGAAACTGATAGTTTTGTATTCAATGACGGGCATTTCCATACATTTACTTTTATTCATTTACAGAGTCCATGTAATATGGGTAACAACTTCACTTAACCACCTAACTATTATCCCATATCACAATACAATTCTCTGATTGGCATAGCATGATATTTTTAAAATTGTCCATAATTCTTCAATCATATTGATTGAAAAATGTGAATACTATTCCTTGACAGAAATTCAATTTCATATACCAATTTAAATGGGAGAACTTTGCCATTAAGTACTTAGTTGTAGATCGACATTTGGCCTATAGATTATATAGCAGTAGCACCATCCAAGGCAAATTTATGGCATAAATTTAGATGCATAAATTTTAATAAACGCAAGCTGTCAATATTTTTTATATATAAACTGAAGTCTCTGCAAAAGGAGATAGCAAAAAGTTTCTGCAGAAACACTTCAAAGATTAAATAATATGCAGAAAATCCTTTTCACCTTTCTATTAACTCTGCAATGAGTTCATCATAAACAAAGCTACTACAAAGCTGAGTGAAGAAAGTACACCAAGAAATGAGCACTTACTGGGTAGCTAAAAAACAATTAATCATTTACCTGTATTAATTCAAAAAGTCCAGAACCCATAAAATGTTATTGGATTTGATTCAGGAATCCAAAGTTGAGTTAAGGATATTAACTTGCGCTTAAATATCACGCACGAGATCTTGGCAACAATCGTCGTCATCTGCATCATCTGCGGCTTCAATAGTACGGATCTTACAATCATGATCATCTCGCTCTTGATGGAATTCCTGCTCAAGCTTCCTCTTCAAGCTCCTCCTAACAGTGATTGTTGGCTGATCCATGTGGAAAAATAAAAGGGAATGACTGATCACAGTATCTTTAGGTTTTTAAGGTAACTGAAAAGATGAACATCACATTAAAAAAAGTTATGAATGAGGGGGCCGACTTGTGCAACCTTTTGTCTTCTTCCTTTTGGTTATCAACTGAGAAACAAAGAGTTCAAGAGAACATTGTATGAGCAATAATTCAACCTATGAAACTTAGAAGTCCCTTTAACTTCTGTTTTTACTGCAGCTCTAACTGTAGTCTCTTGTGATGTTAATGCCACAAACAAGTTCCTTCAACTTCTGTTATTACAGCAGCTCTTAGTGATGTTAATGCCACATGGCACTTTATGTATGAGGACCTATGAATCATAAAAAGTGCCACATGGCACTACATGGTACTAATACCATGACTTGGCATAATTCTTGCACTTAGTTTTTATATAGGCTTAATATATCCCCAGCCCCCTGAACTTGGCACGTTTTGCCACTTTGACACCCATACTTACACTTTTGCCATTTAGCCACCTGAACTTGCCAAAAACGTTATTTATAAACACCTTTTTGCTGATGTGGCAGAAACGTGATTATAAACGCTAAGGAGCGCGTGAGTAGATTAAAATTGCAGCTGCTCATTGTAGAACGAGACTCACCATCTATTTATCACCAT
>CATIWK010008662.1:0-15082 GCA_949634005.1 Mallotus japonicus | reverse complement strand
ATAGCAATTTGAAAGTGGACATTTCTGCTCCAAATCCTGTTGAAAGTACTTCATTTGATATGGCAAAACACCAAAGTAGTAAGGTATGTGTTTTTTTGTGTATGGTATTTTGCTTTAATCTATATAGATCTGTTGTGAAATGTTGGAAAAGTATCCATATTATCTGGTATTATTTGGTATTTTATGATGTACCAAGAAAAGGCATTGATCAATAGTACCACCATTGTTGCATTAATAAATAGAGTTGTAAACTGAGTGAGGGCTTGTACATTAGGGATTTCTCTTTACGGATGGGCCATTTTTTGTGGTGGGGGCATGTTGGGGATTGGAGGGTGGATTGAGGAGAATGTATGGTGAGTGAATATTCAAGTTCTCTATTTGATTAAGGTTATAGTACATGTAAAATTTACCACTTCTAATTCATGAGTGCCTCTGTCAGCATTTTTCACAAGCAGTCTCTTATATATTTTCAGATCAATTTAACAGTTGGTGACAGCAGTCAAGTGATATTAAAAGCTGGTAATGGAGAATGTGTTCTGCACACAGATGTTTCTGTATCTGAAGGAAATTTTTTCTTCAACCTCCCTTCTTATGATAGGCTAATTACTCCCATTAATGGTGCCTACTTCTTAATTCTCATGGTATTAATTTTTGGAGGCGTGTCGATATGCTGCTTGTTTAGAAAGAAGAGACGTCAGGATGGCGTTCCTTATCAAGAACTTGAAATGGCTTTGCCTGAATCTAGTTTGGCAAACAGCGTGGAAACAGCAGAAGTTTGGGATCAGGGTTGGGATGATGACTGGGATGAAGAAAATGCAGTGAAGCCACCACCAGCACGCCTTTCAGGAAGTATCTCATCAAATGGCCTTACTTCTAGGTCTCCAAAGAGAGATGAATGGGAAAATGATTGGGATAATTAGAGCATCTGCAGTGGAAAGTAGACACATCCTGCCAGGGAGGGTGCAGGGAGGAGAAATAAGAAAAAAGAAAAAACAAATACACAGATATAGGTGAAGAAATATTGGTTGTAAATCATTCTCATACGTGCTGACTTCTGTAGTTCTCATGTAAGAGTGAGAATCCGGAGAAGATGTTTTTCATTTCTGAAGAAACAGAAGTGATGTATCTTTCTGCACTTTTTTGTGAAATTTAAATTTTTCTTGGCTACATATTTTGATCTGTTCATGTCAATGCATTACATCACTATATGTTGATGCCTGCCTGCACCTGGTGCGTGTAAGTTTGCAGAAGCTAAGCAGACTGAAATGTTTGCTATTCTGTTGTTGGTATATTGTCTCTCCATTGGAGTCGTAGCAGCAGTAAGTCTATGGCGGTCGCTGTCTCGCTGACCCACGACCTAAAAGCAGAAGCAAGCAATGGTGCCTGTCATTTCTACCCAAATGCATTTTCCCACTCAGCTTAGTTTGTACCCATCAAGGACAACAGAATATAGGTGTCCTCACCTTCTAAAGTTGGCACCTTTTAATAATGTGAGCAGAATAAGAACAAATTTCGTAGTTGAAATATGCTCCTTGTCTTGAAACTATTCTCCCCCTCCCCAATTCTCTAATGCTATCTGGTCATTTCTGTCATTCTGCTGGACTGTGGATAAAGGCTTGTGTTAATTGCGGGTTCGTCTTCCTCTGCAAGATCGAGATGTTCATTTTCAACAATTCCTAGCAAAACAGATCGTCTCGGGGTTCCTGTGGGGTGAGCACACGAGTCTGCTTAATCACTAATGCTAATTATTTTTTCTGGCAACTTCTGCTACATTTTTTCTTCACTGTGGATGGAGAACAGTGCTAGCTGCAAATTCATTGTTTTAATAATTAATACCAACTCTATTATCTGCTTCTGAAAAATGTTCGTTGTTAACAATTCCTAGCAACTGCTAGTCAACTCTAGAATTATATCCTCAACCCCTCTTTCGAAGTAAAGCTCATGAGGTCCATTCTGTTATGATTTGATACTTAGATTAGTACGGGAAAAGTATAATTTCACAAGTATCTAATGTCTTCGTATGTATTAGATGTTTTCAGTGTATAATGATTTTACATATAATAAAAAAATCAGTATAAATCTTTTATAGAAAGTGTATCAGCATAAATGAGGAATTTGGCTCAATAAAAATTATTTTAAACTTATATATTAAAATATCGAGCTGAACTCAAAATATACAAAACTTCGTTTGTAAAATTTGTGAACAATTTCAAATAAAAATGTCAAACTATCATGCAGTTTTAATATATTAATAATATATATGTATTGATAATAATATTAAAAAATTATTTAGAAAATGTATTATTAAAATAAAATTATAATTTCTGTTACATATATTATAATTTATTTAATAAATTATCTATTTTTAATTCTTTAATAAATAATTTCTATTTTTAACTTTTAATAAATAACTAGTAGTGAATCTGTGCAATGCGCGAACTGTAAAATAAAATGATTAAAAATAATTCGAATGGAATAATAACTAAATAAATTAAATATAAAATATATCACATTAATTTTATTTTCTTTAATTTTTATTGCCATTAATTTTTAGTTATAATAAGATTTTTTCTTTTAGAATTATTAGATTAGGATTGAAGTATGTATAATTGTGTTTTAGTTAAAGAAATAATATTAAGTAATTACTATAATTGTTTTTAATTTTTTAATGGTTTGAAAAAAATAATTTGAGTGATTTAAGGTAGAAATATACGTAATATATAAATACTTTTAGAATTTGAGTAGTATTAAACTATGCATAATAGTGTTTTAGTTAAAAATAATAATACTAAATAACTAATGCAAATATTTTATTTTTATTAAAAATTAGGATTTTTAATAGTTTGACACAATAGCTTTTAGAGTAAATACTCAAATATGAAGGTGAACACTTGTGAAAATTTTGGTTTAATGACTTTAGAGCTCATCATTTAATATATATATATATATATATATATATAGATTCTAATTTATATATTTATACTTTTCTAAAAAAAATTAAGTTAATGAATAATTAACAAACAGCAAGTTACATTTGAGTTTAACTCAAACTTGGTGCAACAATGAATGAGTTAGATTTGAACTATTCAAAATTTCCCCCCTCCTAGAACTCGGCCATTACCAAAACAGAAGGTGGGAGGGTGAGAAAATTCCCATTCTGTATGTTGTTTTGGTATAGCAAAAAGGCAACAGCAAAAATTATTATTATTCTTCTATTTTGTATGCGTAAAGGAACACTAATTGATTGCAGTAACACAGACGTAATAAAGATTAACTCCAATCTAAGTTTCATCTAACCTTTTCTCCACCTGATCTTCGATTTACATTTGTTGCATGCTTAAGGTGAAAACAAATATCTGTAATTTTCTTTATACTTTTCTTTTTTCTTAAATAAAAAATATATATAATGTAGTTTTGCATTAAAAATTCATGTTTACAAACCTAAACATTTGTTGAGATTAGTCTAAACAACTAAAAGTAGGGCAAGGTCTAATTAATCATAATAATTGTTATTTTTTTTGTCCGGATCACCAATATTCAGAGTGTACTTAATTTTAATTAATTCACTTTGATCCAAATAGAATCATAAGGTCATATTTAAATGAAATATAGTACGAGTAGAATTACATTTCAGCTAAATTTGTTTTAAATTTACGCACAACTTAATTCGCCATATTTTCATTATTTTTACACCATTTATATAATTAGATTGAACTTAGTTGGTGATTTACATCTGATCCTTATTTTGAGTTGTACTTTTGTCTTGATTACACTTAAAATCAACACAATCATGCTTATGTGGTAATAATAATAATACTATGGTTAAGCTATGTATCATTCCTTATACTCAAGCAAAACTTACATAAGAAATTAACTTTTCAATTGCACACAAAAGATTAGGAGCAAAGAGTGCATCAAATAATTCCTCTAAGTTATGAATATTGCCTTTTAATTAAATTAATCAAATTGGATCAACAGTCTTTAGCATTACCTGATAGAAGACTATATTTACTTAAATGATGTTTTGAATTCGAATCATAATATACGCAGTCGCGTTAAATTAGATATTGAAAAACTTTTACTGTCTTTATGATTCTGCCTAGTCGAATTAGATTAATTAAAATTTAATGAGTTCTATGTATATGATAGTTTTAAAAAAAATCAAATAGAAAAAAAAAGGAACATTCATTCTGTGATTTCAGAACCTTCTATTTATTTTACTGTTTTAAAATTTGTTAGCAGTGCAAAAATAAGAACATATTAAAAAGTGAAAACCCCATTATCATTTTAAATAAGAAGGTGTCAAGCTTTTTCCCTCCATAAGGTAGAAGCAAATAGGCAATGAAAATCATGAAAAGCTAAGGCCACCCCACTTCCAAAAAACACAAAATCATTGTCATGCACTAATAACACCACTCAAAAAGCACAAATATGGTTGCTTTTAGGACACCCATGTGACTTGCTTTGATGATGTCCATCCCCCATTTTTCATTCGGTGCTCTATTTTGGGTCCAACCCTCTATATTTTTTTTGTCAAATTTATTAATTAAACCAACAAACTTAACATCAAAGATTTAATTATTGAATCTACTTGCTGATTACAGATGAGTTGTTTAAATTGTATAAAAAGACACCCTGTCTCAAGTAACTTTGAAAGAATGCTTTTAGTAGTATGATCAGCATGGTTTGGTAGAATTATAAGTGTGAGCAAGACTCTTGTTTGAAATGAGAAAATGGGTTTTTTTTTTTTAAAAAAAAAAAAACTTAGAAGTGTGAATAAAGCAAAGGCAGTGGATATATATATATAATGGCATAGTTTGTCACACCATTTGAGTAGGCTCAGCTCAGTAGTGCCTTTTGTTGTAGTAGATGATCAGAATGATTTGGACTTTTTTGCTAAGCTTATTATTTAATTTTGCTTTCATTTTTGTTGTTTCAAGACTTTGGTCCCCAACTAACAAGGCAGATAATAATGCCAAACCAATTTTATAACATCTTCTGCAGACTCTTATCTCTTTCAAGACTTCTGTTCTTGGTTGGTTGATATATTTTATTTTATTTGTCAACTTATACTTGCTTCAATCTTATGGGACCTAAAGTAGGGCATGTGGGGTTTGGTCAAGAGTTGAGGTTTTCCATTACTTGAATTGAACAATGAGACGTGTATAAAAGACCCACCAAGAAAATGAAACAAACATACAAGTTGTAGCAATAAAACAAAAGACAGATTCAGCTAAGTGTAAGGTGTATATAAGCTAGAGATGATACTATATTTGAAGTGCCTCGTATCCCACCGGTGAAGAAGAATCCGGTAATAGAAACTGATTGAATCATACAAGAAAGAGAATACAAAACAAAATTACAACAATAACACAAAGGATTTGAAAGGGTAAAAAAAAAAAAACAAAGAAAACAAAATTCAACGTTTATATTCTTTTTTTTTCTTTTGAACAAACAAACCGGATTCTTCTTCACCGGAGAAAACATATACGTTTTTTTGTATCTTTCATGAACACTATAGATCAAATTCATTCCAACTCCTCTTGGCCCTCTGCTGGACACTGAATCAACTCTAAAATATTGACCACTTCTTCCATGTCTGGCCTATTTGATGGCACTTGAGATGCACAAATTAGACCTAGTTTTATTACTGGAATTGCCTCATCTGCTGGAAAATTTCCTATAAGCCTTCCATCAACACATTCCTCCACTCTGCCATCCTCTAGAGCTCCCCTCACCATGTCACACAGCACCACCACATCATCCTCCATGTATTCTACTGGTCTCTTCCCTGTTACCACCTCCAAAACTAAGATCCCAAATCCATAAACATCACATTTCTCTGTTATTTTCACAGTTCGACAAGCAAACTCAGGCGCCATGTAGCCTAATGCGCTCTGTATTTTGCTGCTTAGGATGCAACGGTCTAACATTGGCAACAGCCTCGCCAGACCAAAGTCCCCCACCTTCGGCTCACCAGACTCATCTAACAGGATATTGGTTGATTTAAGATTGTAGTGAATTACATTCATTTGATGCAAATGAGCAAGACCTTTTGCCATTCCTAGAATTATGTTGAATCTCTGTCGCCAAGATAGGCAGTTTGTATTGGGTCCATCATGCAGATGCTTATACAAACTCCCACTGGATATGTATTCATAAATAAGGAGTTGCAAGGATGGAGTCCAGTAATAACCTTCCAGAGACACAAGATTATGGTTCCTGATCTGGCCAAGTCTCTTTACTTCCCTCTCAAATTCTTCTTGGGACTTTATCAAACTTGAAACTGTTAGCTTCTTTATGGCAACTGAACGCCCATCCCGAAGTATTGTTCTGTAAACAACTCCAAACCCACCACGACCAAGTTCACAGTCCTTGTTGAGTAATGCATGGGCACCCGCAACAAAATCAGCATCACCAGAAAACATAACAAGCTTGCCATAGTTTGGATCATTGGTTGGGGAACAACTGAAATCTTCCCCACCTGATAAAGTGACTGCAACAGGAGTTCGCATCATTGAGGATCGTGCATGAATGTTGAGTAGAGAAACTGCTACAACACCAAGGGCAATAAAAGCAGCTGCACCAATAGCAATGAGAGCAGAGATGCTGAGTGCAATTTTTCGGTGATTGCCATTTAAAGAGGAATGGGCAGAGGAAGAAGAATTAGGGTTTAGAACAATTGGCTTCGGATGGACAGAAGGACAGGAGCGGTTGACAACAGAACCACATAGGGATGGATTATCGGAGACAGAGGAAGGCGAAATGGTGTTGAAGAAACCCCCTAGTGGTAGCTCACCCTGTAGATTGTTATGGGAAATGTTAAAGGATACAAGGCGTGAAAGATTTGTCAGCTCCTTAGGTAAGCTTCCAGAGAGATTGTTGAAAGATAAGTCTACATACTCCAAGTTACTTAGGTTTGCAATGGTCACAGGGACAAAACCAGTGAGGTTGTTGTGAGACAGAATTCTGAAAAAATTAAAGAAATAGGCATAGCAAAAAGAATTTGTTAGAACAATGTAGGCTCCTCAACTTAGGGTTTGAAATTACAAAACAATAAACATAATAATTATCTCTAAAATGGGAAGCAAGGAAAACAATAAAGCAAGCGCAGGAATACAAGAACTCATCATCTAATTGTCATTTTGCTTCACTATTCTCTTTCAACTTTTTAACCATTTAGCTAAGGTTTCAAACTACAAGTATCCAACAATGCATCTCAATCAAGCATTAGAACATAAATTTAGTTCACACATTCACTGGCAACTCAGTGAGTCTACAATGAGTTTCAGAGTATGTCAAAATGGTAATAAAGTTTGTAACTAATCTTAAAGTTAAATGCCAACAGTGCACATAGTTTAGCTAAGGCAATGCACAAATATTAAGCAATTAGCTGTTTCATTTATAAAAATTTAAGAAGTAATTCTTAATCAATCCTAGGAATAAGACAATGGAAATGCTCCCCATAGCCATTTCCCACCTATTCCTCAAGTGAATGTGGCACTGTCACATGATAATTACTAAAGAACGATGTAAGAGTGAACTACATCATAATCAATCTTTTTTAACAGCAATATAAATAAAATCAGTGAAATAGGACTGTTCCAAAGCTAAGATCACCATAGAAAGGACTTACAAAGATGTTAGAGATGAGCAGTTCTTGATTTGAGTTGGAATGTTCCCAGTTAGGCTGTTCTTTTCCAATCTCAGTTCCACAAGTGAAGCTGCTTCTCCAATTTCAGAAGGAATCCTTCCATTTAGCTTATTATTGCTAAAATCAAGAACTTGAATCATTTTTAGGTTTCCTATGCTTGATGGGATAGAACCAAAGAGTCTATTCCTCGATATATTTAAGAGCAGTAAGCTAGTAAGGACACCAATATCAGATGGAATTTCACCAGATAAGACGTTTGAGGATAGGTCCAACACTAGAAGACCTTGAAGAGAGACTGCAGAGGAGCCAGCTGAAGGATACTGCATATTCCTACTGAGACTGTTCCCAGAAAGTGAGACACCTTGTAAACCCCTCTTGAAAATCCATGGAGGAAGATTGCCAGAGAATCGATTCTGGCTAACATCTAGAACAAAAAGGTTAGCACAATTTGCCATCGACTGTGGCAACCCTCCTGTGAGATGGTTCATGGAAAGATTTAATTCCTTCAATGTATTAAGATTTCCTATTGAAGTTGGAATCCGACCTGACAATTTATTGGCAGAAAGATCCAATCTTTGTAGACAAGTTAACTCCCCAATCCAACCGGGAACTTCTCCTGTAAATGAATTGCCTCGCAATCTAAGGGAAGTGCAAGAATCAAGTCTCTGCAATGACTCAGGTAGGCTACCAGACAAAGAATTCTCACTAAAATCAATCATTTCCAAAAGAGCAGAACCTCCAATATCCACTGGAAGCTCTCCAGAGAACCTATTCTTTTGCAAATTAATTACTCTCAAATCATACAAATTAGCAATCCCTCCAGGAATCTGTCCCTCCAGAAAATTATCAGATAAATCAAGGGACTGAAGCCCCCTCAAAAACCATAATCCAGATGGTAATTGCCCAGAAAGCTGATTAGATGAGAAATTAACTGCTGCCAGAGAAGTGCACCAGCTCAGAGATTCAGGAATCTGCCCAGTGAGATTGTTTCTAGCAAATGAAATTGATCTCAAGGATCCACATTGCTTAAAAAACTCATAAGGAATAAACCCTGAGAGTTTGTTATGACTCAAGTCAATAACTTGCAAAGCTACAAGCTGAGCAAGATCAGGGTTTATGGTACCAGTGAAATTGTTGTTTGACAATGAAAGAGTCTGAATAAACTGCAGGCGCAAAAGGCCACGGCCAATGTGTCCAGAAAGAGAGAAGCCATCAAGAACAAGCTCAGTAACCCTCTGAGTTTTGGGGTCACATTTGACACCAACCCAATTGCAAGGATTCACATCATCTTCATTCCAAGAAGAGAGTTTAGACGCTGGGTCCTGAAGACCAGCCTTGAAGACTATTAAACCAAGAACATCATCATTGAAAATAGGGTCTAAAGACTGTACAAAAAAGGGAAGTAAAAGAAGAACAGAGATCCAAAATTTGAAATTGAATAGCACCATCGCATTCAAAACTCAAAATTTTTTCGAACAAATGGTGCTATCAGAAGCGCAAGGCCTGCACGTAAAGATTCAAATGTGCAAGAAATAAGCAGGAGAAACAGCTAACTTCTGGACCATAACCCATGATGGCAACAAACAAACGCTTGTTAACAAGAAATAAAGAAGGAAGAAGCTTTCACATGCGAAATGAAAATGGAGGTTACAACTAACCATGAGGCTTAAAAAAAAAAAAGGAATTGGGCTTTAATAATATATGGGGAAAGATACTCGAGTCCGTACAAGCAAGCAAAATGGTAGTAGTGAATAAGGAGCAGTAGTAGCAGAGGAAAGATCAAAATGGTTTTTAATGTTAAGAAACCAACAAAGGCGAAGAGACAGCCAGAGAGAGAAATTGCGAAAAGAGACACAAATGGTGCTTTTGGACCAAAGCAGTGGAGGAGAAAAAAAAAAACACAAAAACAAAAACAAAAACAAAATCAACAAAGATATACAGATACACACATTAGATATTGGGAGATACCCTCTTTCCTATTACTCAACTGTTTACTTACTTCTGTAACAATTATTAATTATTACTTTATTTTTTTTGCAAATCCAATAAGTTAAAAAAAAGGAAAAAAACACTGGTACTGCTAAAAAGCAAACACCTTGATCTTCAAATTTTTTTTAATCACATTAATAAGAAGTAGAACCAACCCAACACAACACAAGCAAAACCCACCAATTAATTTTATTTTTTGGGTTCATTTACATTAATTTCAAAAAAGAAAAAGATCGAGGAAGCAGTAGGAGTCGGCGGAGGAGGAGGGTTCGCCGAGAAAGGTGGGAGACAGAGAGTGAGAGAGGCCTATAAGAAGAAGAAGAATAAGAAGGAATTGATTAATGATGGGGGAGAAAGATGCGAGAAAAACAATAAATGGGGAGCGATCATGTCGCGAGAGGAGTGGGTAGTGGACTCGACAAGCTGCAACACACACCCCAAAAAAAAAAAAAAGGCAACCAAGAGGAGAAGATGAAGAAGAAGAAGAAAAGAGTAAAGCAGCAGCAGCAGTAGCGAAGAAATAAATTTGCTTTGTTTATTATTATTAATATTAATATTAAACGGCGATACAGAGATAGAGACTGACAATGTCTTTATTTTATGCTTTTGGGGTTGTTTTGGTCAAAGGAGAATCCGATGTGTTATCCACGTGGCATTTTCTGCTCTTTATTTCTAATTTTTTTTTCTACAATGAATAATATATTACAATTAATTAATTAAAATAGTAGTATGTGTAAATCAAAGGGATGAGTTTATACTCTCAAAATATTTTGTAGGAAAAACTAAAAAAAATTATGGTTTAATATTTCTATAGCATGTGATTTTTTTATGAATTAAAGTATAATTTTAATTTCAACTAATATAAATTTAATATTATAAATATTTATTTTATTAGAATTTAGTTCAATCTATAAATAATTTTATAAATTTAAAAAGTTAAAACTTTTAAAAAATTCTCTAAAATTTTTATTTAAATAAAAAATAAACTTAAAACTTATAAAAAAAATGTAGAAAATTTTGTAAAAATTATTTATATTAAACTCAATCTTTAATTTTTAGGCATAGCCTATATTCAGACTCCTAAACTTTCCACGTTTCTAACTTTAGACCCCTCAAATTTCATTTTATATATCTAGATCTTCATACTTCACGGCTTAAACCCTTCCGTCAATTTTTTAACACAAATTATTTTCTTTTGGTTTCTAAAGTTTTAAATTTTTAACATTCATGCCATTTTTTTTATTTTTTTAACACTTATATCATTTTTAAAATTTTTATAAAAAAAATAAATTTACTTATTTTAATATTTAATATTTAAATTAAAAATATAAATATAAGTTTTTATGTAAAATAATTTAATATTTTAATGATTATATAATCGCTTGACATTTAAAAAAATAAATTGAAACCAACAGGATATGTTATAATGTTGGCATGGGATTTAGGTCATCATATGGTGGTGTCGTGATGGAGCCATTACAATTTTTGGCACTTCAATTCATATGGTCCCAAGAAACCATTGTTTTTGGTTGAAATAAAAAACCATGGTGGCATGGCATAATACATACATGACCCCTGCACTTGTTATTTTTTATCAGTTTAACATTTTAACTTATAATTTTACCATTTTGATACCTGAATTTGGCTAAAATCTACTAATTTGCACTAATATGATGATATAATGTATCTACCACCCTCTGTACTTGTCACTTTTTGTCAGTTAGACACCTCTACTTATAGTTTTTTTTCAGTCAAACCCTTAGGATGTGGCACATACTGATTCGTTATTCCATACCACGTGTGCTGATAGGGGTTTCAAAATTACATTTTAGCGAAGTTCAGGTGTCAAAATGGTAAAACTATAAGTTGAGGTGTCAAATTGACAAAAAATGACGAGTATAAGGGGTTATATATGTATTACACCAAAAAACATTGAAAAGCATAAGTAAAAGAAAATAATAAATTATAGAATAATTTAGTAATTTAATAATATTTTTTAAATTATTAATAATATTTTAATGTATTACGCCAAATAACAAGTACTTGTTATTTTTTATCAGTTTGACATCTTAACTTATAGTTTTGCAATTTTGACACCTGAATTTGGCTAAAATCCACTAATTTGCACTAATATGATGATATAATGCATCAACCACCCTCTGTACTTGTCACTTTTTGTTAGTTTGACACCTCTACTTATAGTTTTTGGTCAGTCAAACCCTTAGGATGTGACACATACTGATTCGTTATTCCATACCACGTGTGCTGACAGGGGTTTCAAATTTACATTTTAGCCAAGTTCAGGTGTCAAAATGGTAAAACTATAAGTTGAGGCGTCAAACTGACAAAAAGTGACAAGTATAAAGGGTTATATATGTATTACGCCAAAAAACATTGAAAAGCATAAGTAAAAGAAAATAATAAGTTATAGAATAATTTAGTAATTTAATAATATTTTTATTTAATTTTTGTTAACTCGATATAGGACTAAGTATCATCAGGATGGAGAGAGGGACAATTAGTTGTTAGTATTTTGAAAATTATTTTTATGACCCATCAAAGTGGGTCTCACAAATCTAGTAAGGATGAGAGAAATTGAACTATTCGACATATATATAACTCTTATTTGATATATATTTTATTTTATTTATTTATAATAAAATAATATGAGGTGTAATATTAATTGAAAATTATATTTAAAATATTATATTTTAATTATATTTAATATGTGTTTTAACTGTATGAAATGTAAAAAAAATATTTTGAACCAATAAAATATAACTAACTACTAAAAAAAAGTTAAAATTGTAATTAAATTTTTTGGTGCAACATATACATGATTTTTTGAATTTGACATCTTTTTATAGTTTATTTCCTAATTTATAAATTAATTATTTAAACTCTTTAACTTAATAAAAATATAATTTATAAATATATCTAAACAATTTTTTTTATAGATAAACGCAAATCAATATCCTAAATTTTAAACATTTTTGTTGTTGAATTTGTGATATTTTTGACAATTTTATACTTTATAATTTTTGTGCTAATAAGAACTTTATAATTTCAAATTCATGTAAGTTGTTATAACTTCTAATTTCTCTCTTTAAGTTTCCAAAAAAATTCAATTTTTTATTTTAATAAAGTTAGCATGATTTTATCATAAATTTGGCAATAATGTCACCATTTATAGTGTTTAGAATTTTTGTATGTAGGATGTAATTGAGTCAAATCGATTCACAAGTTACTCGAAATTGATTTGAGAAAAATTCAAAATCAATTCAATTATTGTTGAATCGAGCTTGAACTATTCAAATAGGCTATTGAGTTGAGCTCGAACTTCTAAATATGTGACTCAATGAGCTCGCGAGCTTAATAGAGTATAATTGAGCTTGTGTAAATTTATCATTTTACATTTTTATGTTAAATAATTATAATATATCTTAGTGAATCAAGTCAAGTTTAAATATTTTAAGAATATATTTTTAAAAATTTTATTTAATTAATCAAGTCGAGTATATGAATTATTTAATTGAGTCGAACTCAAGTTTCAAAAAAAACTCGATCGAGTTTGAGATTCAAGTTTAAAAATCGAATTGAACTCGAACTTGACAGCGTATCGACTAATCTCGACTCGATTACACCTCTAGTTTCATGTGAAAACATGAATTTTTGTTATTATAACCATCTAAAATTACCATGAATATACTTGTTTTTTCTCCTCCATTAAATCATATTATAGTTTTAATTTTTGAATATTTAAGGAGAGAGAAACTGTAAAAAAATCTTGTTACATAAGTGATATGAATATAAAAGATTTTTTAATCTAATAAAAATCTAAATCTTTTTGACTTATTACAATTTTAGTCTACTTTTAAAATCTTAGTAAAAATATCTAAATTCGACAAATTAGTAGTAATGATAGCCCAAAATTAATTTTTGTCAAAATCGAGTATAGAGGTGTTGACATACCATCGTATATGACACTTTTGATGTGGGGCTTACTACCATAACAACTAAATATTTGTATAACAAGACCAAATATTTTTTTTTATAGCAATTTTATCCTAAGTTTTTATTTTTTGCATAAACATATTAATTTTTATAAATACATTACATTTCATTATTAAATATGTAATATTTAATAGTTAATTATAATTATATTTAAACTATAAATTGTTTTCATAATTTATACAAATTTTAAAATAGGGAAAGGTACACCTACCTACCCTATGGTTTCACTCATTTTCACTTATAAGCATATGATATTTTTTGCGACAAAGAGCTACCTTGAGATTCAATCTGTTAGCAACTGGAAGCAATTCACACTAACACGTTAAAAAATGATGATATGACATGGGTAAAATTGAAATTTCAAAATAGTTACAAATTTTAGCCTCTAATTGAAAATGGATGAAACCACATGGTAGTTATTTATACTTTTTTCATGAGGTCATTCTATAATAAATTACTTATTTTATTTAAGAATATTTATTTTAATTTATGAAACAACGATGAAGAGATTAATAATTTTTAAATTTATTCATTATTTGATTTTTTATTAATTTGTGATATTTTTGGGATTATTCATATATATCTATTACTATAAAAATAAAAAAATATTTTTAATAATTATAATTATTTTCACAAAGTGTTGTGATGTTTTATAACTAAAAGTCTTATTATATGTTTATTAATTTCTTATTTTATGAAAAAAAATATATTTTTATAGTTATACTTTTTTAACAAAGTACTAGTGTTATTTTATAATTTAAAGTGCTATTATTTGAAAATTTTATATTTTTTAATATTCACAAAAATGTTAGTGCTATTTTATAATTAAATTTATTATTATGTAAAATTAATATTATTATTTCAAAAAGAACCAAATGTTTTGTAAAAAAGAGTTATATATTTTATGAAAATAAGATCTTCAAATTTTTTTCATAAATTAAAATAAATATTCTTAAATAAAACAAGTCATTTTATAATAGAATAAACTTATTAAAAAATTATAAAGGGAAAAGGTGCATTTAAGCCCCTAATGTTTATGGCGAGGAGCACATAAGCTCCTTACGTTTTTTTTGGACCATTTATACACAGAATTAAGTTGTCTCTGTGATTTAAGCCCCTTGACTGAAAGCAATATTAACACTGTTATCTCAAGCTGATGTGGCATCTATATATAAAAAATGGATCCCACTTCTTCTTGATATCTCGGCCATTTGTTGGCTAAAAGGTCTGCTTGAGATGTTAAATGGGTCCCACTTCTTCTTCTTTTTCCCAAAGCTGGCTATCTTACCGGCATGCAAAATTACACCACAGATAAAAACTCTGGTGCAGGCAATAGCACACCAATTAGAAAAAAAAAATTATCTATTAAATTTGATTAGTGAAAGAACATGCTAAACTCACCTGTCTCCTCATCAGCCTTAGACC